>JAQQZR010000035.1:3610830-3621386 GCA_030068235.1 Notoglanidium macrostoma | reverse complement strand
TGTGTGTGTGTGTGTGTGTGTGTGTGTGTGTGTGTGTGTGTGTGTGTGTGTGTGTGTGTGTGTGTGTGTGTTGGCGAATGATACAAAGAGACATCTTTTACAAATAAGAAATCAACATCATCTCCAATCCCATCAAACTTGAACATCTCTTTCTAGCTCTCTCTCTCTCACACACACACACACACACACACACACACAAGATTTCTTAAAGCGCCTTCAGATTCTGACTTGAATTATTTATTCCTTCCATGTTCCATGCTGAAGTGAGTGAACTTTAAAAGGAAAGTGTAAACAGAATGGCTCTGTGTAGCACTACCTACCTACACACAAACACACACACGCGCACTTCTCTATCAACACATCCATCACCACAGCTCTTTAGCTTCCTCTCCTCTTTCCCACTGCTCTTAACATGGTGGTGGTTAGGTGTGTGTGTATGTGTGTGTGTGTGTGTGTGTGTGTGTGGGATCTTGTAAGTGTCCTCATTCGTCATCACCCTCTCAGCTTGTGTGTCAGTATGTAAGGATACACTCTTCCATGAGCTGATAAGTGAGACACCAAGTTAAAAATGAGTGGTGTGTGTGTGTGTGTGTGTGTGTTTAGATTGTCAGTTGTTCGATTGTGTGTTTTTTAATATGTCGTTTGTGAGTTCTGTCATGACTGCATGTAAACTAATTTATCAGACTGGATGTGTGGGTTAGATGAGTGTATATGGTCAGACAGGATCAAGTCTGTTTACCTTCCTGTGTGTGTGTGTGTGTGTGTGTGTGTGTGTGTGTGTGTGTGTCTTGCGGCTCCGTAAAAACCCTTGTTTACTGTTTGTTCAGCAGCTGACTGAAGTCACTCCCCGTCCCCAAAGTCAGCAGGAGCCTGGGAAAGCGTGTGAACACACACACTCGCCGTGTCACATCAGGCACCGTCAGTCACTCGCCTGTCACATCAAAGCGACCTTTTCCACAACTTTTGGCACCCCCGGGTGCTAAAATAATAATAATAATTGTGCTCTGGTTGCTGGTCCAGTTCTAAAAGCGTGTGGTGCAAGTGGAGGTGGGAAAAAAAGGCCACCTAGCAAACATCATGCTAATTTATTTGTCAAACATGTTTCATTTTTCAAAGACTATACCAACACCAACAGTGTTTAAATGCCAACAAACAAACAAAACACGGGTTAATAAGGTCCGTATATGTTCATATACGTATATGTTCGTATTTCAAAATGACAAAATATCAGTGCAAAAAAAGAATCAGTATTACAAAAAGCACCCGCATTACTAGGTGGGTTCAAGGTTCCCGGATAAAATGAACGCGGAACATTGCAGGAGGGTGACGGACGACACGGAGGCTGAAAAACTCAGCAGGATTTTCCAAGAGTTGCAGTTTAGGATGATTTTCATCACCCTAAGCATATTTCTGTACCATATCCGTATCACATCTTAAACAGAGAAGAGCTTGTAGAATAGGCGACTTGACGCTGTTCACACTGAAATGGGGTTTATATCGTATTTGGATTCATGTATATTTGATTTGTAGACTTTGGTGAAAAACACAGGTTTTCCCACAGGGTTTCATATATAATAAATATTTACATCCTGAATTCAGCTTTCTTTATTCCAATTTTGTACATCCTATATTCAATTCCTAACACGTGAAATATGAAAAACAATGGGGAAAAAAAAGATACTAAAATAAAAAAAATAAATAAAATTCATTTGCACACGTAAAGGTCACCAGCAGGGGGAGCCGCGTGGATCTGAACAGCGAAGATGCAGAGAAAATAGCTAGATGATGTCGTAAACACGGCATCACTGGAGCCGTACGAGGAAATCTGTTGCTAATGGAAAGACATTCATCTATATGTCTGTCAATCTGCCTCAAATCGGTGTAGAGAAATGCTCAGCCACGAGCGACAACAACGAGATGGAAAGTACAAATAGATTACAAAGTGCTAGAAATGTCAGAGGCCGGGACGATAAATGAGATAAATTTGTCGAGCCCACAATATCACGTTGCCTCATTTATCAACTCGGCCTCGTCCTCATCCACTTTTCCTAAATATTCTAAAATATCATTCAGATTCTAGACTGTCTGGTAAAGTAGTATTGGTTTTATGTAAATTCACTGCCAAGGAAATAAATGAAAAATAGAAAACATTTTCATTTTCTGTTTTTTTTTCTCTTTCCAAAAACGGATCTGGAATGCACAGCCGATGCACGGATTTTAAAAACGAATCAATATTTTATTTTAAAAAATACAGTCGAATTCATTCGTTTCCTTTTTCAGTGCGTGTCAAGGAAACAACCGAAATAAACGTTTTTCCCCATTTCTACTTCCAAAAGAAAAATGAATGAAGGCAACATTTCCCAGACCGAATAATAAACATTACAATGTCGTTTTTGTCCTATTTCGTATACAGTCGGTTAAAATATAATTAAAATTTTGCCCAAATCCATCAAAAGAACGGGTTGATCTCATTTTAATTTCATCACAGGGCAGATTCCGTCGTCCCCGTTGTTGACAAAACAGCACTTAAACAAGCCGTTTTGTCAGTAAATCTGTTGAACCCAAACAACTGATCAGACGAAGGATTAATGTTAATCTGAGCCCATCTTTCATGTTGAGCTGAACAATGGCGGCGTTGTTCACAGAAATGATGATGCAGGCATTTTCTTCGTGGTGAAAAATGAACTCGCTCGAACCTCAAAGTTAAAATGACGCCTTCGTGTTTAATGTGAAGTTGAAAAAATAAAGTCCAGACAAGGATTTCTGAGCATTAAAGCTGGTCAGTTAAAAAAATTATAATTTTTTCAAAATTTAAGTGAAACATCCTCAGAGATAAACGGAAACCGGACCAGATGTATAGAAACATGTGTTTAACATATTAAGACGGTGATACAATTGTCCCGCCGGGACATATAAAGATGTCTTTTCCTCATGTAACAGCACTCACGACGGCTCCTAGTGACCTCCTCAATTTACACACACACGCACCTCCCGCCTCATGGTAAAGCCTACACACACTCACGCTGAGCGTCCGCCGACAAACAAACACTCTGCGGTTGAGTGTTTTGGCAGATGGGTGGACATTAGGAACCCAGGGAGGTCAGAGATGCCCCCCTGCTAAGGTTCTCACCAGCATATCAACAGCACAGATAAATAAAGGTACACCAGCTGGAGAAGCTTTTTAAAACTGGCACATAGGGGCACAAATAAACGACAAGCTGACGCAGTAACGCAATCCGCTCTCCTGATGGTGCGGACCGACACGTCCAGGCAGAACCGTGTGGTAATATTCGCTCACGCTGATTTTATCCCTTCTAGATCTTATCACGGGAACGTCAATGGAAGAATAACAAGGTGCTCTTGGAGGCGATATAATAAATCAGTGACTATTATGCTTCATGTCATAGCCTGTGTTCATGTCATATAAAACAACTAAATTAGGAGCATTGAGTCAACTGACAAGGAGATGAGCAGTGATGATTAATACACAGCTAAGTGCACACACACACACACACACACACACACACACACACACACACACACAAACTTGAATGACCGAACTCAGACATGTCCACTGGGTGGCTTTCTGTCCTATGGATGTCAGGTCGCAGCATGGCGCTGATCCTGGACACACACACACACAATATCCTGGCTAGCATTAGCATGCTGCCTGCATAGGTCAGTGCCAGCAGGCCTTTTGTGCGTCAGTGCAGTGATGTCAGTGGCTGTTTGTTGTGTGTGTGTGTGTGTGTGTGTTTGTGTATGTGTGTACACGCAGCCCGTCAAGACAAGAGTCAAACTCTCACTCTCGCTCAAACTCTCACGCTGAGACAATGTATCAGAAAGCTGCAAAAACGTGCACAGCTGAAGATATAAAGATTAAGACTTAGGTACTTTCATCTTGCGCTGATCTTGTGTCTGGAGTTATCGGACGAAGAGTCAGTGTAGGCGGAAATAAATGTGAAAGCGCTGCGGTGAAACGTTCACACCTGCATGCGCATCGATGGCAGACGCTAAGCTACCCGCATGCACATCAATCAGATATTGTGGGAGTGTGGAAATATGAGGAAACTGTCTATCTGTGCATGATAAAGAGAGACAGAGAGAGAGAGAAGAGGCAGACAGAGACAGAGCCCGGGTTTGTCTGGTGTCTGTCTCTTATTTCTTAATTCAAGGACCCCTGTGCAGCAAGTGCAATATCAAAGCCAGATGGAATATGAATAAATCTAATATTGCGGAGGCTTGAAGGGAAAGGGCAGAGAGAATTAGATTCATGGCCGAGGTTAAGGAGAGGTTAGCACAGGCTTTGATTTCAGCTAATCTCTCCATCAGATCAAACGCTAAATTGAGAGCGGCATCCCGTTTGGCTTTGAGCTACCGCCACCGCGCATAGGGGACATACTTCCCTGTCGCTCCACACCTCCGTGCTGCTAAACGTTCATCTGAGCTTTGACAAGCTAAACGGTTGCAATTCTCCCGAACCAAACGGTGAGGGAAAAAAAAGTTGGTCATGCTTTTTCTAATACACTATTCTTTGTTTAAATAGAGAACCCCAAAGCGTTTTCTGCTTGTCCATCTGGAGATACTTAAAAGTCAGAGGGTTTTCCCATCGCAGAAAGAGAAGCTAAGAACCCTTAAAGAACTCATGGCAGATGGGCGAACTTCACGGATGAACGTGCTCGTGAACGAGCCTGTGACTGATCATTAAAAACAAGACAGTTCGAGATGGAAGATTTCAACAGCGCCACCTACAGTACTAGAGCACTCGTGCGCAAGACGAGTCTAGCTGCTGTCAGGAGGATAAGTCATAAGAATCTTCTAGAGCTGCACAATTAGAAATGATTGGTTTGGCTGGATAGCGCTCCTGGTCTTTAGTGGTACTCCATAATAATAAGTGGATTACATCTTAACTAATGTCGATCTCATTTCCTCCACCAAGGAGTGTTTATGTTTTTGGTGCATTTTTGTCTTTCTGGCTTTTTGCTTGTTTATTTGTCTGCTGTAAGCAGGATTGCCAAAACCGACCAATCCGATTTCCATGAAACTTGGTGCCAGGGTGTTGCATGGGCCAAGGAAGAACCCATTCAATTTCGGAGTGGATCTGAGTCACGGAGCGGCTTCACGAAATTAGTTTCCCTTTCGCCAACATTACGAGACACGGCATTTGGCCTCGGCGGAGGTCAGCCCCCGACGACCTCAAAAATCCATCATTAAATTCAGACAGCAGTAAAGTTCAACAGAGACAAAACATAGCCATTGTAGAAATACGATGACTCCACTGGAAATATATCCAGACATATAAAGTGGTTGCGGTTGCAGATTTGTCTATCGTAGAAGAGTCGACTGCTGTCCTTGGCCGAGGTCTGAGCGCCCTTCTAGTTCCTTAATAAATTGGGGTATTTTTCTAAGTCAGAATATAACCAAGTAGCATCAGGTTGCTAGGCTACTAGATCCAAGCAGGTTGTGCACAATTCTTTTTTGTTTAAAAACACAAAAAGGATTAAGCTCACAAATATAGAGAACCTTTATTTCTCCAAGACTGCATTTGGTCAAGTTCTACTGACATTTATTCAGCTCGCGATAAATGATCTCCTCAAAAGAATTGTTTGTAATACAAATGATATGAACCACCAAGATCCAACCCATCTGCACAAAGAGGCGTGTCGGTCATATTGAGAACGTGTCCAGTGTTGCGCTTATGCCGAGATGTTCTAGCTTTCAGCCATGTGCTTTGACCATGTGGTTCCACTGTGTCACTTTAAGGAATTGGGGCGGAGCTAGCGGTCATAGCTTGTCTTACCAATTCTTCCCTAACCAAATGAAACATCTCTCTACTCCTTTATTTTACAGTAAAAAATTACAAGTCCAGCTTTCCAGAGACAGGGACAAATCAAGGTCACGTACACTCCTCCTAAAGAGAGATCATTTTCATCTCTCCGATTATGAACGTACACTCTTCAGTATGATTCAGCGTGTGACCATTAAAAGCAACCCCCTGGGGGAAAATGTAGCAACACATTTAAAGCTAATCAGCTTGATGCATCACTTTTGTGGATGAACAAGGCAGCATGAGTGTTCGACTGCTTAAAGCAGAGGGAGGCTGTGAGAAAACGGTCATTAAGGGATGATGGATCCACGCATTTTTCTGCTCGGTATGGCGAAAGAGTTTTTCAGCCCATCATCAGTTTGTCTCTCTCTAGCATGAAATGTTTCGACTGCGTTGGAGCCTCTCGGTGCTATTCTGGGCGAAAGGGTGGGAAATCAAGGCCAATGTAGCTTTATTGGTGCAACTCTCGGAGTACAATTTTGCAACTGAACTACGGTCGCAGTTAATGGAGGGCAACCGCTGCAATAGGTGCAAATAAAAGTAGATACAAATAGAGCATGAAGGAGGGAAAAAAATGGATGAGGTACAGAGCAAAAAAAAAAAAAAAAACATCTTTCTGTCTCCTAAGAGTGATTTTGTGACTGACTGCACTGCTGGATGCACCGAAGCCACATCATCTCGCATATCCATATACCCACACACACACGGCTGAGATCAGTTAACTCCAGAGCGAGGATGAGCATCTGTTCCTCGCCCATGCTTCCCTGGTCCTTTTCATTTCTCTCCAAAGCCTTAGGGACACGCTCTTTTATTTTCTCACTCCTTCAAACTCTCCATCTTCACGTCACTGGGTGTCTGGGGTAATTGGGGTAAAGGATGGCACTGCTTAAAGGAGAGGGGAGCAATGCCGAACACACACACACACACACACACACACCCTCCTCTGAGTTTAGTCACAGTTGCATACTCGTGCGGTGGGGAACCTGCCATATTGCGACGTGACAGCGTATATGAGACTTCCCTCTGGTGAGACAATAATAAGACCCTAACAAGACAATAATGAGCCTTTAATGAGACAAGGGATTGGTGAGGAGAGTGCAATATGAATGATGGAAATGTGATTATCGGGGTGATCTCTACATTATGCACATTTTGTAAGTATTAAAATTTTTGCCTGGAGATAATAGGAATTCATCTCGTCCTACACGTGAAGAGCTAATGCTAAGGATCACGGAAAGAATGAAACTCAACGAGGTTGTGTAATGAGGGTTCCAACAACACCAGCATTTCCAAAAGTGTGTTATTTCTCTTATACTACAGCAATTTGCCCTGAAATTATAAATTTTTATTCATTTGAAAATAACACATCATACACATTCAATGATATGTAATGTTCTGGAACATCTGTTAAACACGTTTCCGCTTATCACTGACATTATATCAGCTATAAACAGGCATCAGCTTACCAGCCTCTCTTCTTTACTCGTGCTTGATGTTAAAAAAAAAAAAAAAACAGCTTAGGGCGGTTCCAGGATTATGGATGCGATTCTTAGACTCATATTGTCATATAAGTAACAAAGGGTCACGATTTGGTATATGATATAAATAATCTTAGCCCATAAACTTTGGATATTGTCGCATCAGCATTGTTTGTGTAGCATAAACATGTCCTATAAAACGTTACGGACGCGACTTGGCCGTGGAACCGCCCTTTATTATGTCGCCGAGATGGCACGAGGGCCTAAAATCCTCAACCTGTGGCAGGAAATTCCTGACACGGACACCGGAGACTTTTTCCGTGAATGTTAAAATGTTTATTATATAGTGTTTATAAAGAGTGCATTAATAAAAGCCTGTGCAGGGTCCTCATATTGTGTGCTAAACTACACAATCGTTTACAGTCCATGCTCTGTGTTTTTATTGTCCTGTTGTGTGTCCAAGTCTTGTGTACTGCTATATCGTTGCACCACGGTCCTCACAATTTACACAAGCTATATACAGTAGAGGAATAACGATAAGAACCCAGTTGAGTTAATTTGACTATTGTCAGAGCTGCTGGTATAGAAAATTCAACACCTCGGACCAGTCAGAAGTTTAAAACTACGCTAAATAAAGTTTCCAGAGCAGGGGAATGCTGCCGAGTATGATGGAACGAGAGGTCAGTTTCTGGGAGTGTTGGATTGTGGGTGTTATCGGAGGGTTGTTTGGGCTGTGGTTGCGGATCTGGCTAGCAAAACGACAAAACGTTTCCCGCAAACACATTCCAAGAGTCGGCATGTTATGAGGCCGAGAACTTTAATGATTAAGAAAAAAAGACTCATGCCTTATTGCGCTGTTCAAATGTCATGTGACTTTTTCTGAACTGATGGAAAGACTGTTATGTTGGATGTTAGGATATTGAATTTCTTTTTCTTTTATTTTTTCCTTCCCTGTATAAAAGTGTTCCCTGTGCGTCATGTGTTCTGAAAGGTTAAGGATACAAGAACTACTTGAGAGTTTAGTTTTGTTTACTTGACCTGTTTTTACAGCCCAATAACAGTTATGTAGTCTATATTCCAAGACTTCTTGGATCTTTCATCTGCTTGAGCCATCACATGCTTTAGCCATTAACAGTTTCCTATAGTGAAGCACCTCTGGGATTGATATTTACCCCTAGATGAGTTTTAAATCCGCCCAAGTGCCCTCATGTCTGCTGCTCCAGAACAGGAAGTGTTTAAAGACTTTGTATCTCCCAAGCAATAACCATCCTCGACCATGGAGGAAAGAAGCTGCGTTGTTTTGGTCCCGAGCTTGTGTCTAGTTTCCGTCTCCAAGCGCAGAACAAAAAAGCCTCGAACACACAAAGATGACTTTTTCTTCCCCTTTAGCAAATAATAAAAAGCAGACAGCAGAATTCCCACAAACAATCGTAATATAAAATTTCAATTACGCTGTCGGAGAATGTTGTTTTTCTCTCTGAATTATTTGGCTGTCCTCCTCATTCATTTAGCACACTTGGGTGAAATATTATTTTACCACTCAAATTTTGGTACAGAGTAAGGACTTGCCACTAAATGAACATAAAAGTAATCCTCTTAATGTTTGTGTGTACACACGTCTATCCTTCTCTTTGTCCGTGCCACTGGTGTCCCATACTGCTTTGCAGCTCTAAGTATTTATCACATGGCTGTTTGAATAACCAGTGTGTGTATACTGCCTTTCTGTATTAACACTTGCTGTTTAGACATGTCTCTGTCTTGGCTTATTTAACAGCTCAATTCTTGATTTGGATTGTGTCTCACTCAAGCATTAAGAGCCTCTGCCAAATGAATAAATGTATTTCGCAGAATTTTTAGTGACTCCATGCACCTTTTATCTTCCATTAAGAAGATCTGTTACCAATCTAAAACAACGAGTCATTGATCGCTTCTGTTTATGGCCATTGGGCTATTGACGAACCGGTTTCCAGTCAACTGGAGATGGAAATCGTTTTCTGAAATTCATAAACAGACAAGGAAAAGCTTCGGTAAGGGCGGATTTATACTTTTGCAATGATTTTTGTCTAAACAAATCCATTACACAACGACAATGTGATGGTAACGCCATGTGCACGAACACAAACATGAGACGCAGGGGGAAAAAACCTGATCTACTCGCTCTAGCTGTCCATGCAGGAGGTTTTTCTTTTTTTTTTCAAGAGAGAGAGAGAACAACTTTTATTAAAGACACCGGCCCAAGAAAGCAACAACATGGGTATGAATAAACTGATACTTTTAGAAAGCGTTTCTGTCACGAGCTATTATATGTGAGATTTTTCAGGGAATGCACTTTCAAATAGTGGTAGGGGAGTGGTTTGTTGTTTACACGCAGGATGTATTTAGAACAATATTACTCTGAAAGCCTTGATAAAACCCATGGAAGAAAGGTAAATCTTGGTATGCAGCCAGACACGTCTCCAATCAGCGTTTGCCTGAAGGCCAGACGATGCACAGCACTGTAGATACACACGGCGCGCAGTTCACCCGCGGAGGAATGGGGGTAAAAAGAGGCTCAGCAAGCAACATTTACCCATAAACCCCCTCTCTCCCTTGCATCACAAATTATACACCAAGCATATCTGCTTCATCCTGGACAGGACTGCGGTTAATCAGGAGAAGATTCCGGGGTCGTAAACCAACAGCTGATCGGAATGCGGAGTTTGCGTATTCTCCATGGGTTTCCTCAGGGTTCTCCGGTTTCCTCCAACAGTACAAAGCAATGCAGAATGTAGAACTGGCTACTCTAAATAGCCCGTGAGTGCGAACGGCTGTTCGTCTCCGAGTTAGCCCCACCCACTTAATAAGCGTAGGCTTTTAGAAAAATTAAGAGTAGACTCGCAAAAAAAAAAACAACTCCATCAACTCAAGATTTGGAGCAGTGGAAGACTTTTCAGCTTGTATGAAATTCTGTTTGAACTCCTCATACATACAAACGGTGTTTTTCGATTCTGTTCGTCTCACCTCTCACCGGAGTTTTGTTGTCGGTGCTGGTTTTTTGGGGGGGTCGTGCGAAGTTAACGAGTCTAACACAGGGAGAAATTTCTCTGCCGAGGCACTCGTCGGAATACATTTCCCGGCAAGACTGCGTCAAGTAAACATGCTGTAAACAAATTTCACCTGGCTAACACACGCACGCACACACACACACACCCACACACACACACACACACACACACACCCACACACACACACACACACACCCACACACACGC
>JAQQZR010000035.1:3596893-3608855 GCA_030068235.1 Notoglanidium macrostoma | reverse complement strand
TGTGTGTGTGTGTGTGTGTGTGTGTGTGTGTGTGTGTGTGTGTGTGTGTGTGTGTGTGTGTGTGTGTGTGTTTACTTTGAAGACGAAAGGTTCCTTTCATCATTATTAAACTCGACACGGACTTTACAGTCGACACACACAACTGCCTGAAAGCTGTGTGTGAGAGTGTGTGTGTGTGTGTGTATGTGTGTGTGTTTCCATTTCCATCGGTCCCTCAGCTCTCTCGGTTTCACTGCTAAGTTTTTTTTTTCTGACTGCATTAAACTCTTTCTCAGTAAAAAGAGCATCTGATGTGCTGAGCCATTAGAAAACACACACACACACACAGGATATGCACTCATATGCATCAGAGAGACAATGGAAAACAACAAATTAAGCCTCACTCTAAAAATCAGATGGTGCCATTGTCAGTTGTGTGTGTGTGTGTGTGTGTGTGTGTGTGTGTGTGTGTGTGTGTGTGTGTGTGTGTGTGTATGTGTCAAATCTTGCTATCCTTGTGAGAACAATTCTGGATCAGATGGTCCTCACAAGGTTTTTTTTTTTCCGGTTTGTTTGATTAAGTTTTTTTTTTAAACAAAACAAAGAAAAAAAATAAGAGCCAAAAAGATTCCTTTTCATTACTGAGGTGGAGGTCTGGGTTACGTTTAGGTGGAAGTGTAGCATTAATTAGCTGTATTAATCATTATGATGATGGAACGTCCTCACAAGGATAGTAAAACGTGTGTGAGAGAGAGTGTGAGAGAGTGTGTGTTGCGGTGTTCTCGTGTGAAGTATCTTAACGCCGCAGCTTGACAGCCACATTGTAACAATGCAAGCCGCCAGTGTCTGTTTACCTTCTCTGTGTGATTTCATCAATGAGACACAATCAATAGAAAGAGAGAGAGAGAGTGAGAGAGAGAGCGAGAGAGAGGTGGGAGAAGGAGAACAAGGTTTTATGTACAATTTGGATCTCTATCCCGTCCAATTTAGCTCTTCGTGTCCCTCTCTCCTGCAGTTCATCTGTCTTTTTGTTTCTCTCAGCATGTATTATTTGTACCATATTTCTCCCTCTACGATTCCCTGCAGCTTTTTCTCTCGCACTCTTTCTCCTCTTAGTATACCTCTGTCCATCTCAATCACTCGCTTTCGGTTCTGCCTCACTGACAGGACAGAAAAATAATGGATGTTATCAGGGACGGGTTCGAGTCTGTCCAAGCGCTACAGTTAAAAAAAAACAAAAAAAAAAAAAAACGCTGATGTTGATTTCCTTCTGAAGTCAAGAGGGATTACAAATACAAGATGAACTACAGGAAGTAAAAAAAAAAAATACAACCATACACAGGAGAACACCTCTCGTTTGCATCCTGTCACCAGCTTGTCGAAATGTTTGGCGTTGTTTCTTCATAAATAATTTCGTATCTTGACATGTTTTAGCATTCCTGTCAGAATAAGGTCAGGGCCATCCAACTCCCTGCGTGGGTGTGTTTGATTACTTCCATGCGGTAGTGATGAACCTCATAAACTATTTCCTGTGGTGAGGCAAGAGAGGGATGCAAAGCCATGATTTAAGTGTCATGCTGAGAGTTTGTGCACTTGAAGTAGCTTGACTGTCATGCGCTCACATTTCTAATCATCAATCACAAACGTTTTTCCGAATGCAGATCATACGCTGGTCTAAACACGGGCAGAACACACAAATACACAGAATACTGATTGGCCATTAGATGCACAACACTTGACTTAGGTTTAGCGATGCAATAAGAAGGAATAAAAACACCATATGGTGTGCTGTTACAGGGGTTATAGAAAACAAATATATCCGTGACAGTGCAACGGGATCCTCATTCCCACATCAAAGTAAAAGGACAAAAAATAAATAAAAATCAATGGAAAACTGTCTGTTTCAATGCGCTGGAGACGCCTTCCATGAATGCTGAATAAACACACAGAAAGCCTCGACAATTATATGTTTTCCTTTGCTAAACAATCTGTTTATTACATTTGGAATACATCAAGCGTCCGCCTTTGAAGTCCCCGTGTATTAACGTAATAGAAAGAATGCATTAATATGAACCAGTGTCACCGGCGCTGCTAGAGAAAGGCTACATGTATGCGTTTTACATCATGCATTTTAATTTTAAAACAAAAACGATCTCCATCCAGACAAACAAATGGAGGTATCCAGGTATGAGCATCTGAAACTACGTACATCTGAAAACGCACATCACATGACCATTTGGCACGCGTCTGCCGGTATAAACAGTAAGCAGATTGTCTACTCTGCAGCTGGTTGCCTAGTTCATTCAAATAATAGCTGGGCTCCTGCGCATGTAGGCGGGTGTAGCATCATAAAATGCAGAATTTAAGTGCGCAACAGCTGCTTGGAAAGACAATAAGGTCAGCAACGCTTGTAATTCGTTATCGATGACTGGTAGTTCAAGCGGACGCTGTTTGTTTACTTCCGGAAAAAGGTCACGTGATAGGAGCGTGGCGAATCAGGGAAGGATACGTCGTCAGTGAGAAGACGCAAACAGGAAGCGGACGCGGGCGTCTGCGTCATCGTTTCCAAAAGGCTCCGTTTTCCCTCGTCCGCGCTTTTTCGAAACAGAATTTCCAAAACTCTCTAAAACTCCGGAGTGGTACGGACGCCACGTTGCACAAGTCTTCAAACTGTGTGAGCGTAGCAAAAATGAATCTACACCTTCCAAACAATCAGATTCAAGAATTCAGCTGCAATGTGATATGTTGCTAGTCGCTGGTCTCATTGCGTGCGATTATCTACCTTGTACCTACATCTATAAAGCCTTTTACATCAGCTAAATCCACCGCAAGCTGTATGCATATAATTACTGACTGAGATGTTTTTATGCACAGTTTGTCCGTCCATCTTTAATGGAAAGACACGACCTTGAGGCATGATGTGCTGTTGTGCCTCTACTCTATCATGTATACATTAAATCTGTATGCACATCTAGAAAGTACAGCGCAGAAGTCTTTCAGTAGCTCTCTGTGATGTATTTCTGAAGCAGTGGGAGCTAAAGCGTTCATTATCGGTGCCTTTCTTTTTCTTCACGTTTCTGCAGTTCGTTGCTGCCATAGCAACGACCGGCAATGCTAACAGAGATGTCATTCATGTCCATAACTGCTCACAGTGCCACTGGAAAGAAGAAATCCTTCATTCTTGATAAGTACCTTTTGTCCTAATCTTCTTGCCTTGATGTTCAGCCGATTACAGCTCTTACAGGAGATGATGTAACGTTTGGAGTGTTAGGTAACGCAAAAATGACCCTTTAAGCTTGCGATCGTAGTGCCTGCATGTGCATATACTGTACATACACACATACCCACATGGCATAGGTATCAGATATACACACACACACACACACACACACACACACGAGTTTCCTAATACCAGGAAGTGACTTCCCATATCATGTGCTAACGTTCGAACACAGTCGTAGTGGTGCAAGTTATAAACACCTCAAACGTACAGCTAAAGGTAAAATGTTTCTGCTAGCATTCATTTACGCTACTCAAGTACTATTATCATCATGAGTCAGAAGCACGAACCACCATCAAGGCAGCAAGACAGCTAAAAGTTCATCTTTAAATGAAACTGATTTCAATCTCGTAGCGTTCATATGTAAAGATAAGTACCGGATTTATGCCAGATGGACACTTTTTACTTACTCTAATGCGGGTTTCTGCTGCAGACACATTGAAAAATTCATTTTTTCAAAGTCTTCAAGCGTCTGGAAAACTTCTTGACGCTGGAGAAAACTTCACACTTTCGGTAATTAGACGCTTTCCTTTGTTAACTGATTTTTAATTAAATCAGCTGAATATTAGTCTGATCTGGAGCATCTGCCATACGAGATGCATATTAGAACAAGCACGTAATATATAATTATACAGCAGTTAGTTCCGCTCCACTAATCTGATTAGTCGAGCAGAGTTCCAAGAGCTCATCTGTGTTTGCTACATAAAATTCCACTTGCTAGTTCACAACAGTTACTACAGTAGAGCTAGCGACATCGTCAGCGGACAAGGAGAATGATACTTTTGACTCATGAAAACTCATCAGGTGAAGATGAAAAGGAAGAAAGGAAGTCAACTTAACAGGAAGCACCTTTAACAGGAACGTACGAATCAAGCTAGCTAGCTAGCTGACGAGCTATAACGAGAGTGTGGCTTTTTCTGGGATCTATTTCTACTAGCAGAGCAAAAATATACAGAATATTTGGTCACGTTGTGTCCGTATTACTCAACATCGCACTATGTGGTTAGCTATAACACTGTAGCTTTGTACCTACGACCGAATCACAGCCAAGCTGACATGATTGCGCAAAATCTCTCAACGTTAAATTCGTGCAGGTGAGGAAACGACTGATTATAGCTGGTATAAACAGAGATTGTGAATGTTCTACAACATGAACTGTAACTGTAATGGATACAAATATGACGTGTTCTTTAATTCATAAAAAAAAAAAAAAGGTAGTAAGCTTTTCTTCAATATAACAGGAGTAAAACAGAACGGGACGTGCTGATGGTGGAAAAATAATCCAGGATGGAAACCCATTTTACGCCAGGTCACATCACACCACCCTAATAAGCTTTAATTATTTTCACCCTGTCTGGTGTTCCTTAATTTAATAATAATAATAATAATAATAATAATAATAATAGCAATAATAATGACCCACTGATGGTATGGCGTTGTCAGTTAAATACCTGCTCCCTTTCTGCTCTCTCTGTACCCCTCTCCCATGTTCTAAAGGATCAGCATGACCAATCAGAACCATCCTCACCTCTTGAGGTGCTAAAGTGAGAAGGAGTATCCGTGTCCAACCTTTGACCTTTCCCAGGCTGATCTGCTGTTTCTTGCCCCATCATCCATTACTCTAGGCTATAAATACCTCAATTGTGTGTGCAAGTAAAAAGATATCACATATAATCCTAAGGACATACTTCTTTCATGTGCCTCCCGCTCAGGACTGTTGTGTGTGTTTTGGATTTCATGCCTCCGTTGGGTGTAAAATGACCATGATGTGTGTTTGGGGTGTGTTTGGGAGTGTCTGTGTGTTCTGAATGAATGGGAATGATTATTAGACTTGCGTGACCATCAAGGCCAGAAAAAGATTTCTGTGCAAAAGGGATTAGATTAGTGCACCGGTACACCATTATTAAGAAATAGGAAATAGTTAACATGTCTCCAACATGTTTAATGTTTAAAATACGGTATCTCGCTTTTAAAGAAGTGGAAAACAGTTCTATTATTAATAGTCATTCCATATGCATATATGATTAGTGCTTGCATAGCTACTGCGGCGTTATGATACCATCCTCTTTAAAAATTGTACACGGATACTATCATATTGGGTTATATCCAAATTACTAGGAATGATACAAGTGCTGTGCTCATTTACTTTGTAAAATGGTCCGAGACCAACATCCTACACCATATGATGCGAGCCCGGCATATGTTGTCGCACGGATGAACAGACGACGCAAAAACGACAGCGATCCGGATGTATTTAACGATTAATGACGGCAATCAAAGCAAAGCAGACTGCAAACTGTGCTCGGCGAAAATATCAAGATGATAAACGACAGCATCTTCCAACAACACAAGTAACTATAGAGATCATCATTTGGTGATCAAACAGTACGTTTAAGAGGGGGCGTGAAGATGGCCGACGCGAGTGCCCGGCGCGATCGTGAGCATTAAAATGAGGTTCATTTAAGGTTCCACGAATTACGCCAACGAAGGCATCGACAAACATGCAAGCGAAGTGAGTTTCCCTATTTATTACTTGCACCGAGTTATAATAATTACATAGAGTCCTTGCCTGTCATATGAAATGGGCTGTACAAATAACCTTGACTTAACGAACACTGACATATTAAACGATCTAAAAAATGATCGGCGTGACATATAAAGGATCCACTGACATATTGCTCTAGTTAAGAAACATGGCTGACATTCCTCTTTTCCCACTGCGGATACGCTTAGATGCTTAGTAATTGGTGGAAAAACTCAACAGGAACAGGGGATTGGTTACACCAGCATGTAAGAAAGAAAGTCTGGCCAAAGAATGAAGTGGTGCCCCATAATTCCTTTTAACATCGCACGCCATTATTTAGCAAAAGTAAACGCCGGCCCATGTGACCAGAGGTTTCCTGAGAAGAAAAACCATCACAGACGAGACGAGAGTGAAAAACCCTCAAACGCCTCCAGAGAGTTGGACAGGCGTGAACGAGTGACAGCAGTGATGTACGGAGACGGATAAATCATTCAACACTCCATGCCTTCTACATCTACAGCTCTAAATTCTGTGCGATATATTGTGCCGTGACCTTTTTATTCCTCCACTCAATCTGGCGCTTGATAAAGAACAGTCATATGACCAGGATCCACCAGGCATAGACGCAAGATAAGAGTGTGTTTCTTGGCACCGAGGCCAATGTATTTGAATGGGTAACATCCGAGCAGTTCAGATTCCAGATGCCTCCAAAGCTCAGTGCGTCCAAAGAAAGCAAGAGGATTCCAAGTCTAAGATCTTTCACGTGTAAGAATGATTCGTTCTCCAGGTTCAGTGGAGCTTCAGTCGTACGTTCAGCCGTCCTACAGGACCCGTGACCCTTCTTACATAGCGCAAGGAGTGAATCAGACATCTCTGGAGCAAGACTGGATGGTGACTCAATATTTTCAAGTACAGCCTATGGAATGAATCAGCGCTACAATGCTAGATAGTGAGAAAAGACAGGGATTGAGAAAAGCAGAGAAGAAACAGAAGTCCGCCAAAGCTTCAGTTTTCCAAACGGCTAGCGTCTGGACGGGTTGAACCACCACGCCTGAATCAGCGCTCCCATTTAGAGTTAGGGGAAGTGTGTTTCCGGTATAAGAAATCTAGTGAATTTCATCTGACGAAATGATGCTGCGATTCGTGATTAAACCATTGCTCATAATGTACACTATTAATCAGTGTAAATTCATCCCGAAATTGAACAAGAGGGCTGTTTACGTCGCAGCCACCAACACACACTCGCTTCCAATTCATTTAAGTGTGCCAAACAAAAAGGTACAAATCAGTATTCATAGGTTTTAACTACACCACCCGTGAATAGATGTTGGAGCTCGATAGATTGACGATGTATTAGACCCCCGCTGTCAACATTTTTGTCAACCAGAACAGTCAAGACAACGAGAAAGGAAACGGCATATGAAGCGGAGGACCCTGCTAAGACTCCCCGCAGCCCTTCATCCTGAACTCCTACGTCTCTGAAAATAGAGACAGCCTCAGACTAATGATTCAATCATGGCTTCAAATGGAAGTCACTCAATGAGCGCAATTAGAATGCTATTTATTCTCGTCGTGTTTTCAGGCCTTTTTATCCAAATTACTCATTGCCGCTTCGGAAAAAGTCCGGAATCGCAAGTTTGAAAACCTGCGTCAAAAAATAAAACTTCTGGATTTTGGAAACGGCTCTCATGCCAAGTGTAAACAGCAGTCTCTTCTGCTCGAATGTCTAGAAACACAGAGGACTTCACGAATTGGTTTTCAAGATTAGCGTTGCCTATAAAAATAAGAAGAATCTTGCTCTGTGTACAGGATTTGTTTTTGTTTTTTTGTTTTATAAAGCTTTTTCTCCGTGTGCCTGCACAAACAGCATTTTAGGTCACGGAAAACATCTTTGCAAAAAACATGGAGAAATATATATACATATACACACACACAGTCAGCCAAAAAAAAAATGCATACACACTTCAGGAAACACTCCTACACCTAAATGTCTGGAAGCTAACAGTCACCACTTTGAGCACCTCTTGTAACTGTAGAGGCCAAAGGTAAGTTGTATTAATCTCGTGATGTCTGAATAAGTTTAGTATTAAAATATTTATACGGATTTTTCTTTTCCTGAAGTGTGTATACATTTTTTTTTTTTGGCTGACTCTGTATACACACACAACAAGAAGTGTGTCTGAAAGGCTGCAAACTTCTACGCTTAGGGCACGCGCCTTTCTCCTGGCCTCCGGTCGTGCGCTTCCCACAAAATAACCGAGTGTGTGGGTCTGTAGGTTTATTAAATTACACATTTTAAACAGGACCAATTTAGCTTTTTTATAAATTCTACCCAGCCTTTGATAAATTATTTTCCCTTGCAGGAAAAGTCATTCTTTTTAAGAAGTACGTTTTTTTGTCATATCTTCCTCATGCAGTTTTCTTTGTGATTCATTTTCTTTTTCATATGCTCCATCTCTCCAGCTTTGTCTAACAAAGCCAAACATCCTTTCATCCAACATGTGGTTTGATCCAGCACCACGGACATGTTATATTCGCTGGAAGCTGAAAGACCTTCAACACACTCAACAGAACGTGGGAAAATAAGTTTTGGCAGGTGGGTGAACAAGTGCCGTAATTCTGGCAAACTTTTTCCAGTTCATTTTTAGGATATTCAAAAATGTGGGTTTTTTTTTCCTTTTTGAAACAAAAACAAAACGTCAGACCGCATTGAAAATCGGGGATTTTTTTTTTTAAGGAAATGTTCGGTTCATCTTCAAAATGCACAAATACAGCCATAAATATGTGAACACTTACACCCATATGTTCTCCTTCCTCAAACAAAGTTACAAAGAAGAACACAACTGGGTAGGATGTCCTTGTATGCTGTAGGGTTACAGCTTCCCTTCACTGGAACCAAGAGGCCCAAACCTGCTCCAGCATGACAATGCTCCCGTGCACAAAGCAGCTCCATGAAGACATGGTTTGCCAATGTTGAACTGGTAGAACTCGAGCATCCTTCACGGAGCCCTGACCTCAACCTTCAACCCTGTGGAACACCTTTCGGATAAACTGGAATGCTGATAAAGCTCGCTGACGCTCTTGTAGCTGATTGATCACAAATCCACACAGCGACGTGCCAAAATCTAGCCTTCCAGAAGAGTGGAGCTTATTATAGCAGCAAATGGGGGATTACCTCTGGAATGGGATGTTTATCAAGCACATACATTTTTGATGGTCAGGTGCTCACAAACTCAGTTGTGTAAAATTTTACCGTACATTTCACTCAAATGTTCTAATTTGAAGCGCAAAACAATTATTAAATTAGAAAAGAATGACAATAACAATAGCGCTAATGGGCTTTAGACCCCATTGTATTGCGAGTACTCCATCAGGTTTTTTTTTATATGAATACAAAAATTACTCCTTTTGACATTTCAAGCCTCACCTTGCCCTGCCCCATTCCGTTCAGCTGACATTCTCCAGTTCAGCTCTGGCGCGTGTGCACTCTGACACCAAACTCCTTGTGTTTCTGACTGTCCATCACTGGGAGGTGTGGTGTGGTGGTGTAGGGTGGGGGTCAATAGAGGAGGTCATTCAGTGTCACGACCCAAAAAGTCTGGAAAATCTTACCTCTGCACATCATCCCATCATTTCTCTCTCTCTCTCTCTCTTTCAAATCAAGTGTATAGTTTAACTTATGTCTGTCTTTTTCTCTTAATATATCTGTCTATACTACATATGTATATCTATACTGTTGCTCATCTTTGTAAAGCACACTTAAGCTCTGAAGATATATACCCAGATTAAATGTATCATCAAGAACGCTTCACGTATTATCAAGTCTAAAAAATGATCATTACTTTGTGCCTGCTTTGTCTTCCGCTTGTTTTGCACGTTGTTGAGCATAGCTTCATTTACATGTGCAATTTTGAATCCCTCCTACTATAATCTCTTGATCTCTTTCATTGTGTGTGTGGTGTGTGTGAGAGAGAGATACTGTACGCTGTCTGGTTTACATGCAAAACACACAGGCAGCTTTACCTGGGCTGTCCACTTGGCATTTGTCGTAATGCTTAATCTTTGTTGTCATACTGGAAAATGTTTCATTTCACTACACGCATTTTTCCGGCGCATGTGGTACTGACCTAATTACCAAGTCCATTCCTCTAGATTTGAGCTGAGAGACCTGCTAATTAGGAGATTAAAGAGCTCTTAATGTAGTCTGTTCATTCTCCATGACCGTTTCTCAATACCAATAATGTGATAAATGGACTGATGTTCCTTGGGTGGATCCTCGTGCTCAGGTAATTCTGTTAGAATTTTAGCAGTGTTGGATACTTCTGTCTTAATGCTAACACCTTTCAGCTTCCAAAGCCATGACACTTATTTTACTACAGGAGGTTTTTCGCTAGCAAAACTGAGCGCACGCTACAAAAATCTCAGAATGGCCGAGCTGCTCACGCTACATGAGCACGATGTAGGGATGTGCACACTACACGACCGCTTGCGGACAAGGCACGAAATTAAACGCAAGATCTGTCCATCATGTGGCGTTGTGACTTTGTCACAGTTTTGTATGGAAACAAGAGGGAAAAAAAAAAAAAAAAAAAAAATATGGATCGGCTAACTTATTCTCCAAAAAGTGCAGAAAGAGTTGGTATTTTGTTTTTATGTTCCTAGCAACCATGTGGATAAAACATGTCTAATAATTTCTTACAGAAGCAAAAATGACTGTGTGTCCTTTTTGTCCTCGTACTTCCACACAAACAAGATGGATGAGAAACTGGATTCAGGGATCTGCTGCGCATTTCAGCAGATGAATCAGCGGAAATTATTTTGCGGAATTACTTACTGCAATCTTGATGTGGTTGAAGTGCTAGGAACCAAAGTCATGGATGCCGTCTACTTGCGGTAAACGTTTGAAGAATTCAGTTTTATTCAGTAAATCACGACAGCTTACTAAAGCGTAACCCAGTGAAAGTTCTATCAATCTCCGTGCCACTTCAACACAGTCTTAGTTTGGGTTTTTTTTCTTTCTGGAATCCTGGCATGCACAGATGCTCTACTTTATCTGAAAGGTGAAATAAATTATACAAAAGCTCAAGCGGCAGGCCGAGGCCTCTCGACGTATGTTTAATGAACGTTAGTTTGTATATGTCAAACGGAATTTGGCCATTAATACTGGAACAATGACAGGATTGTGAACGTACACAATCATCTTGTTCCTTTATAATGCCGTAGATTGTTCGAATCTCTGAGACGGTTTTACTTGACGCAATACATTATTTTGCTTCAAGCTTCAAAACAACCTCTGCTAACACATTTCTAAAAAGAAAATGCATGTTTTTTCTACTAAAATTAAAAATATATAGTAAATTTAATAAGTTATGCCCCTCCTTTTCCATCAGTACTCGGCAACGTTTCCCTTTGGGAAGAATTCCAGCGTGCAAGTCTTTGTAGTCAGTGAACACTCTTTCTATTGTCGCTTCAGAGTTTCTGCCCCACCCCTTCTCCAAACTTGCTTGCACTTCTGTTTGAGAAATTCTTAGCTTATATTGCATGCACTGCACAAAAATACTGGACAGCTTCCAAAAAAAAAAAATGATTTTGTATTCCTTACACAATGCTAATTCCCAAAAATGTCACGTCATGAATTTACATTAAATGATTCTGAAGTTAAATCAGTTACTCAAGCCTGATATTGGTTCTAAGCTCATGCAAAATGATTGATAACCAACATTTCCAAACAATTTTATGCAAAACAAGGTACAAGCAAATCTCATATAGTGTAACGCATAGTAAAGTGTTCACAGTAAAAGCTACATCCAGGTTTTCCCCAATCGACAGACGGAAGAAGTGCAAGCTGGATGCAGGAAGAACTCTCGTGGGAGTTCTTATGAGACCTTGGTTCTGAGTTTCCCAACAGTTTTTTCAAGCCTTGTGTTACTGTAGCCATTGGTCAATATGTCGCGCCACACTTACAATGTTCTCTTTTCTTCATTAATAGTTATTAAACAGGGTTCAGGGTCAAAGGGTCCGCATACAGCTACTGCTCTTGCGACCGGTGTCTTCTGCTTGACTTGATGCACGCACACACACACACACACACACACACACACACACACACACACACACACACACACAGCTTTGCGTAACTACTTTCACCGTGTTTGTGAAACATATCCTTTAGTATTTTG
>JAQQZR010000035.1:3581681-3592308 GCA_030068235.1 Notoglanidium macrostoma | reverse complement strand
ACACACACACACACACACACACACACACACACACACACACACACACACACACACACACACACACACACACAGCTTTGCCTAACTACTTTCACCGTGTTTGTGAAACATATCCTTTAGTATTTTGTTAATATATTCCTACTTCGCATTGAGGCTATGCGTATTGATTGCAGATTTGGAGCTTCTGACCTGTGACATGAATTAGCATTAGTTCTTGTGCTGAGGAAACATACACACCAAAACTAGTTACAGTTTCCTATGATATAATGGCTTCAGGCCCTAAAGGCTAAAATGCACGCTTCATTCAGTGCGGTTTCAGTTGCTGAACAGACTTGTATATTTGTATACAGTAAACATCAAGCAGAGTATAGAAATGTACCTTTATCAAGACTTTTATAAGCTTCATTATAACTGCTTTGCTATGTCCCGTGGTTAAATACATTACATTACAGTCCTCCCACATACACACACACACACATGTCCTTCCATTCCCAAGTGCCCAATCCAAGAAAATATTCTCTACAGAATTGCTTCCGTTCCAATAACAAGACGGATGACGGTTTACGAATAATCCCGAATTTTGGTGTCCGCGTTCCCGAACCTCTGTTTAAACAAACCACGAAAGCAAAAGAGGTAGTGAGAACGAGACAGTGGGAACGCAGCCAGCTTCCCAAGACAACAGAATTCATTTTGCATGTCTCTAATTAATTATTCCATGCAAATATTACGGCCTGTAACCAAGTCTCGGGGTTGAAACATTCTGCATGTTTGCACATCCCCGTGAGGATGTTTACGTAACTCTTTTGGCAAGACGCTTTTATCCGAAGCGGTTAACAAGTCAGGCAAGATCTAATCCGAGCATGGATTGAGAAGTTGAGGGTCAAAGGTCTTCTTCACGGACGCAAGAGCGACTCTGTGGCACCTTATATCTCTTTTCACTCATTTTAATAGTACGAAAAAAGATTAAAACGGTCCACTATGTAGGATTCAACTAACTGAACGTTTACTCCTTTCCAAGAGCGTATTAGAACGTACGGTGGCCGCATCGTACTTCTATGTATCCCGTTGACCCTCCCTTGCTTTTCCCGTGCTAAACGAGAAGTATGATCCTCCATTTTTACAAAATTTGGGTTCTCAAACTTGTTATCCAGCGCGAGAAAACATCGATTCCTCTTCTTTCCTCTTTCTTGACTTCCTTTGTTGTCTTTCCGGTGCCACTTGTACAAACGCTCTCTAGAGATTTGTCCATTCTGGGCTACTGTAGCGGCGCAACATGGCGGCTCCGTAGAGGTGGACCCGCTCCCTGTGGAGATATAAAGGGCTCATTCTAAGCTTACGAAAACACAACGATTCGTAGTTACAGGTCATTATACACTAATGGAAACATATTTATGAATATTCTATTCCATTTCTGCTAATAGATAGACTCATAAATCCTACATAATGGACCTTTAAATCTATAAAATTACTTTTCCTCTCCTAATTTTTGGTTGTGTTTGAGCATGCCTGTTAGGAAAGTGACCCTGATGACCCTGCCTGATGCTGATATGCATCAGGAGCTGACGTCAAGCAGTAATTGCAGTAAGCATTACAGTTGGTATGTCGGAGTAGATGAATTGGATTATGTAAAAGGTAGACCAGTGTGTGTGTGAATGCCCTTAGGGTGGAACTAAGCTTTATCTACAGTGTGCTAAGCAGCTTTTTTTAAAAGCGAGAACATTAACACTTAGGTTCCGGGTTCAAACATAAGAATCCATGAGCACATACTTGACTGCAAATGCCATGAGAGTAAACATAAATTCCTGGTGACAATGAAGTCTCTTCTTCTTTGCAAAAAGTTTGCTTGTTTGGACGACCAACAGAAATCATTAGCAGTTGTTAAGAGATCAGGATAATATGTCAGGATGTTTAAAGTGAGCCTTGAGAAGAGGGGTTTTTTGTATTCTGTGACTGGAGTGTTTTGAAAAAAGAAAAACGGATTTGATTTTATTGTAAGCTTAATGTTGAGCTTATACGAGTCATATATATTTGGTTCAAGATAGTCATGCTTGAGGCATACAAGATAACCAATGGGGTCAAAACCAATTCTCACAAAAACATTCTTTCTCAAACCCGTAAATCATGTGGTGCGTTGGTATTTATTACGTTATTTTACATCTCGGCATTTTCAGAATTAATTAGCTTGTGAATTTGCTAGCATCATAAACAGGATATTTTTGAAAATGACACACTGGAGCTCAGGATCAGCATTGCTAAAGGATAAATAAACGTTACTGCTATCATTTTCAGCTTTCTACATCACAATACACCTTGTATTATTTTTATATTCGGTACAACACACAATGTCACAAAGAACTGAAGAGGCTTGTTTTTTCCCTTCCCCCAAAAATGTAATATCAACAAAACCAATATCAGGCATTTACACCCAACACCACAATGCTACACAATGTTATTGTGCAACAGCAAAGCATTCTAGTGTAAAGGCTCTTTTAAGAGGCTATAAATGTTTTATTGGCTGTTTCGCTCACGGACGGTAATGTGAGTCGATGTTGGCCGAGGGGAAGGAGGCATTGTGGGTGAAAGTGTGAGCTGGAGGTTTTCAGTGACTGTGTGTTTGTAAGAGATACAATAGCAGTCAGGTTTAAGATTCCACCGCTCTTCCGATCCTAGTGACAGGTTCCCACACCCTCGCGGTCATTTGGCGAGTACACAGACAGATCTAGCGTCAGGCTCAAACACAGAACTAAGTCATTTTGTCTGTGTGTGTGTGTGTGTGTGTGTGTGTGTGTGTGTGTGTGTGTGTGGTGCAAGTGTCACTCTAATATACAAGGAATGCACTAGGTTGAAGAGATATGGTTTCCCCTTACTGCTGCAGGCATCTTAAAGCTTCACACACAAACAGCATTATAAAAGAGTGACTTAGCAGAAAAAAAAAAGTGTGTGTGTGTGTGTAATGAAGTCACACTGTAAAAGATGCTTGAGAGAATACTGTTTCTCGAGCTCGAGAACTACTTAGGATAAAGCCCATCACGGTCTAGAGAAGATGAAACTGCACATATTATTACTGTAGTTCATGAGATCATCTCGAGATCACCTGTGGTGAGAAGTCAGAGGGGTAAATGGTGTGTTTGTTCAAAGAAGAAATCATAAGAACCAAAAAAACCATAAGAAATCCTCATCGAATCTGACCCCTAGCTCCTCCGTAACCTTAAGCAAACAAAGTAAATTGTAACTGTGGGTTCGAGATGGAGCTGAACAATAAATTATTACATAAAAACAAAGAAAACATTTTGCCAATTTTCGTTTCCTCTCGAGACGAACACGCAGTTTCCGCCACCACGGACTCCCCCCTCGCACAGAGTCGATCTGTCTTCTCTGACTGAAGGACAACAAAGCTAAACCAAATCTAAATGACTCCTGGGCTTGCCAGCGCAACAGAAAAGCGCCAAAGCTCAGAAAACAGTAGAAAGACCAGAGCCAAAGCTTATCTCCTGCTTGTGGAAGCCAGCCTTTGTGCTTTCCAAACCAACTAGGCTCGAGTTTTCTCCTCAATTTGTTCACAGTTTCACCATCGCTTCGATGCGCCGAGGAGCATGCGCTGCTACAGTCAAAGATTTGGCTTGTAAACTGGGACAGAGAGCGATCTACCGAGCCAATGTTTCGAAGAACACAGATTTGGGAGTGAGTGAGTGAGAAGAGAAAAAAAAACAATGAAGTTTCTGAAATACTCCTCTGTGACCTGCTAGAACACGAGAACACCAGCTGAGAGAAGCTTTCCAGTGACTTCCATCCATTTCCGCATTAGCATTTGGTTAAAATGTACATATTTCTGAATGAGTCATCTCGCTCCTGTTGTCTTCCAGTGAAACAGAACAGAGTGTTAGTGTCATCTGAAACGGGTTTTTCAACATCATAAAAAAAACTCCCTCAGAGTTACCAGAATAGCAAGAAGGTTTAATCATTCAGACTACACGCTGTGTAAGGAATAACACACAGCCGAGTCAGTGGTGTGGGAAAATAATCAACAACAGCATGGTGTAATATGTTACCAAACCGAATATGATTATTTCCATATCCCAAAGTGTTTTATTCCTCTTATACAAAAGCAGTTAGCAATGATTGCATTTTTATTGATTAAAGAACATCATACCTTTTATCCATTTATAGATACATTTCATCATTTTATAGTTCATAGCTACATTTAAAGTTGTGTAACATCCACAATACAATGAAGTTAGTTCAACCAGCCTCTCTTTTTTCCCCATCTTTCCCTCAAATATAATTATTTTAAAAAAAACAACAACAGGAAATGGAAAGTCTTCTTTCATGAAGACGTTCCCATAGTGGAAAACATTAGGAAGCGCCGACAGTGGAGACTCCTTCCATAAATGTCTCCGATTAGAAAACTTGTGTGTTCGAACTAACAATGTGTGTTCCTGTGTTACATAATAACACATTTTTTAATTGCTTCTTATTAGTTTTAGAGTACGCGACCATACAAATGCCTGCGTAAGAAATGAGAACGAATTAGAACAAGCGCAATAATATGAACCCGAGGAGCCAAACTACTATGTAACGCCAATGGTGTCAATAGGGATGCCCCCAGCATCAAGAAGTCTAGACATTCTTATCACTAATGTGCATGCCATAACCTTCTCTTAAAATATACTTCAAACATGAAGAAAGCTAATGAAGAAAAAACTGTGACCTTGTTGCTGTTTGGATCACTTCCAAAATCTGATCAGCGCCAACATTCATCCACTCGTTCTTGAGACATCACGCCAACAAGAATCTCAGACAACTGCACGGAAACTCTGATGGATGGACGGAAGGATGGACTGATGGAAAAAAATCGTAGAAGGCAATGAAAATGGGTCAGGCTCCTATCCATGAAGGTGTAAATAACATCTCTGTATGACAAACAGAAAGGAAGCTACTGAAGAAATATTTTTTGTCTGCATTGCAGTGACCTTGATCCTATTTAGTTCAGTTCATCTACCGCTTACAATGATAATTCTATACAAGTCCTAGAATCAATCAATCATGCGGTCTTGAGATATCACGCTAAGGAGAATCCTGGACAGGCAGACAATCAGAAAAGATCATGCCTCCTCTACTCAGTGACGGAGGCATAAAAATGGAAACGTATGCCAGTTCATGACGGAAATGGTCCCTAGGTCAAATCCCAAACCATGCCAGGTATCCTTGGTGAAGCAGCCCAGCATTACCCTTCTAGACAAAGTGAAGACAAGCACCAAAAGGAATAAATATGAATTCATACATTCATTCGTCTTCAGTGATCCCTGTAGGCATCCGGAGGCAATCCCAGGAGCACAACACGAATCAGGAATACGTTCTGGAAGACACACCAGTCCAGCACAGGGTAGTCTAGCATGTTTTTGGGAGGTGGGAAGAAACCATAAGGTTCTGAAAGAAGAACATGCGAACATGAACAGGCAGTAAGTGGAGCTCAGGATCGAACCCTTGACCCCAGAACTGTGAAGCACGACACTACTGTGCTGCCCAGGGGGAAACCTGTAATAACGTATTACAAGCAATTTAAATAAACGCTCTATGCATGTAATCTATGCTTGAGCCACATTATGAGCGCTTCTGTAAACAGCTGATAAGCTGAAGCATGTGTAGTGAAGTGAGGACGCCACTCAGTCTTGTTGATTAGTGTGGTTTGTCTTTGGAACGTTCTCACAAAAGAGTGTGGTCAGGACGTGACGCTTAGTCAATTCCCTAACCATGTCTGCCTGCTCCCATAATTCCCTCCCTGTGTGTTAATGTGTGTGCGCCCATAAGGGTGTGTACTGATGATGTCCTTAACAGCAATACTACTTGTAATGGTAGAGAGCGGGTTTACCTGACACGAGACGCTACAGATTTTGTTGTGTTTTGGATCATTTTCATATCTACTCATGCCATTTAACGAGATATTTGATTCGGAATTACTGGACCTACAGAAAACCATGATGACTAGATTCCTGTGGGAGTGAAAATAAAGGCTGTTGCTTTCCTCAAGGGATCAGCTGAATGTCCAAACAAGGTAGGAAGGAGGGATAAAGGATGCAATAAAGGAAGATCACGGCTCCACCCACGCCTACTACTTGATCATCGGAATTTTCACATCACTAGTCAGCGTCCAAACCTTAAGGTTTGGAAATCAAACTCCTGAATAATTCGTCTAGCTCAGTGACCGCCTTGAACCATGATCGTAGCCCTCCGACCGAATCCAATTTCCAATATTTGTTTGTCCAAACACGATGCTCCAAATCAGATCTAGATGTATACCAATGGTAGGAGGAAAATCTCATTCCTGCTAGTGATAAATACAATCTTTCCTGTAATAGAGTGCAGCCATCTGTGGACAACAGGGAAGGAGAATCCACTGGGGGGAGAAAGAGAAAGAGCGAGAGAAAGAGAGAGAGATTCACTCCTGACACTTTCAGATATACACTGTACTCTACACCCACATGAGAAAGACATCACTCTATCTCCATGTTGAAAACTCCTAAGGTTTTGACTTTTTTCTATTTCTTTTTCTTGCTTACTTGAAATGATAAAACTAGTAAATATAGCCAGATATCAGGAAAGAACTGTCTACAATGTCTCTAGTGGACTTTATTACACTAGAGCGTGAACATCACAGGCTGAAAACAAAGACAAGACTCTTCATATTCCCACATTTCCAGATTTATGGGACTGCTCATAAATTTAGATTAATTACGCCAATCATTCACTCAAATACCTCGCTGAAACATGCACAGCCTTACATCAAGGTCAGTTTGAAATCAAAATCCAACAAGCTAGGACATCTTTTTACATGTTCCCCGAGCACATCCAACAAGATCATTAAAAAAAATTATAAAAAATCAAGTTCTAAATGAACGACGTGTCTAAAGTGCAGTTCAGCTCTGTAGAAAAGGATGAAAGGATTCTCAGCCCTCACTGCTCTTACATACACGGACGCTCTCAGACTGCATGCTGAAGGCACGAGTTCAAATGCCGTCTGAACGCCCCATGTTCTGGGAGGGCCTGAGCGCTCAAGGTCGGCGTCAGCCTTCCTGACAACTTCTGATAATTCTATAATTATCCTTTATTAAAACGTCAGTTGCTGCAGCGTTAATTATACTGATTGGTGGGTGGATTGAGGGGCTGTCTGAAAACTTTTTTCTTAATCTTTTATTTATGACTTTTTTTTTTGAGAATAATGCTCCTTGAGTGGTGTCAGGCTCTAAATCCCAAGGTTAAAAGGACACACAAACACAACCAAGTATGACAATAATAATAATAATAATAATAATAATCACATTACTCATAAGGTAAAGACTAGCAGGAAGGTACTTTTTCTACTGGGTTCTGCATTGGTATAACATTAGACATAAAAATTTCCCATTAATATTAATCCCGCTAATGTTTGGTGTCCATCTTAAACTTACTTTAAAAAAGTCCACTATTTAGGATTTAGTCGATTACAACCAACTCCCTTACCCCTCCCTTTGTACGGTGTACGGTGGGTGTCAGGGGCCCGTAGAATCCTTCGAAGTTACTTACATTCACACTCCTTTCCTTTTTCTTGTGCTAAATAATAAGTATGATCCTCCATGTTTCAAAATCCGGGTTCTCAAACTTGTTATCCATCACCAGCAAACACTGATTCCTCTTCTTCATCTTCATCATCCTTCCGGTTCTTCCTTCAGATTCACGCTGCCACTTGTAGAAACAGGCACTCTCTAGAGGTTTGTTGTTCTGGGTTACTGTAGCGGCGCAAAGTGGACTATTTAGATATAAACACAACGATTCGTAGTTACACGTAATTATACACTAATGAAACATACTTATGAATACTGTATTCCATTTCTGCTACTAGAAATCCATTTCCCAAAATCCTACATAGTGGACCTTTAGAATGAATGAAAAACATATTACAACAAAAGGTATTTCCCAAATTCTTAATATACTGTATAGCTTTTTCCATCCAACCTGATATCATAAGCATGTTCTTAGGACTTGCTTCACTATTCATCAGTAATAATTCACGTACACGTTTCACAGAACATAAAAGGACTATTTAGATGACTGTGTATCGTGTCTCTGCATTGTCCTGAAGCAGCTGGAGGATAAGAAGAGTCATTCCATACTCATTGATCTTTTTTTTTTGCCAGTCAGAGAGCAATATCGAGCAACGAAGCCCCTAGTCCGATCTTATTAAACATGCTCTCTGTGCGCAGGACGAGACTGAGATCAGAAGCTGATGTCATTTATCTTAATACACCCATAATGCATTGATTTTTCTCAGAAAAAGTGTCCTAACAGTACAATAGTGGTTACTGGCTACCTGCTGACTGGCCACAGCTGGAAATGAACAAAAGGAGGGGAAAAAAAACAGAAGGACAGTGAAGACATCCAGGCTGCCAAAAGCTGTCCATTCAAAAAGTCTAAGATATACAAGGGCCGAGTGTGTGCGTATGCACTCCTGATTACGTCAAGTACTGCCAGATGTAAGGAGCACTGGGGTCTGAATCACACACTGAAGACCGACACTTGTGTGTGTGTGTGTTTTCGAACAGAAACAGCAATGTTTATTCTTTTCAACGTGAAGACGCACCATGAAAAAAAAGATTTTCCAGGGAAAATGAAAACGCTTCCAAAAAGGAATAGGACAAGAGGAGAGTTTTGTAACATCCTAAAATGTTCCTCAATATGAGCAAATTGCTGTTGGTCCGATACAAATCGCAAAAGCCTGGCTGCTCACCTGCAGTTGATTACAGAAAGCTTAAGTAACTCAAACGAAGGAAATGCGAGGTTGATTCAAATCATTTTCATATGTTATGGATCAAGTGTAGGCATGTTCACCTAAGTAGAACACACAAACCCGAGCCAGCACCTGGCAAGTCTAATGTCGCTCCACCGGTCTGTTCATCCGCAATCGAGTTGAGACGCTGTCTTCAATTGGAAGCCAGAGACAAGTATCTAGTCAGGTCAAGGTGACCTTTTTTTCCTGAATGAGCTCCTAGAAAACATTCAAATCTGAATGTATACGATACATGCCAGACTGCGCTGTCCGGACTTCTGAACCTCTCAAGTCAACCACCTTATGATTCAGATGATCCTCAGGACGACGCATCGAAAACCTAGAGGAGCCGAAGGCAAAAATGGGCGTGGTCTGTACGAAGCGGGCCGCGTGAACCTCAACGCCATTTGCAGTAATTTAGGGCCGGCGAGGCATACATGAGGAAGAGCGAGGAAGACTGATGCTTCAGTGGCTCCATAAATCACTCTAGTGAAAGTTCAGCCCTGCTCCACTCGGATGATCTTAATGCCCGACCATGATGCACTCAGCGCGCGCACATACACACAGGGGTGAAATAAAAATCTCATTATGTTCATGGACCTGAAGGTATGGGAGCCGTCTCTCATCTCGACCCATGGCTGTGAATATTAAAGAGAAGGGCCTGTTCTCTCATACACACCCAGATCACAGGCTGGAGATTCACCCAAGGGGTTCTGAGGTGGAAATGAATTGCAATTACACTCGTCCGTTTCCCCCCTCACTCCCCCCCCCCCCCCTTCTTCATCATTTCAATTTTTATGAGGATAGCTTTTTCCTTCTCTCTCTCACTCTCACCCCTAATCCTCTGAAGCAGTGGTCACGATCAGCATACATGATGTCATCTGCCTTGCTCACGTGTGTGTGTGTGTGTGTTTCTGCAGCTATTAATAATGGAAATGTACAGTAGTGTGCATGTGTGTAACCCCAGAGGACAAGTCTTTTATTAATCTTTAGCAAGCTGCTCCTCTTTCGTTATTTATGAGGCTGCGATGCTGCCATTCCACAGATCAATGTTGCAAGCACGCAGGATTATTGAAGCAGATCCCAACTAAAACTAGAAAAAGAAATGAAAACTACTTAGTGTGTGTGTGTGTGTATAAGCACCATTTGTAGCAGAACAAATGATACCCAATTCAAGCGCCTCTCATTGTAGCCTTGTTGTTTCTTTTCTTTATGGCTACAACGAGTAGTAATACTGTTTAGGAGTTCAATTAACCTTCAAAAGCAGCATACACAGCTTCGAGGAGACATTTAGAACAAAGCCCTGAGGCTAAATTGACTCAAATTGAGTCTCCAATCTTGCTTCAGCTTTAGCTTATTCAGCTTGATAGCACCCTAAGGCTACAAATTCTGATAATAATAGTAATAATAATAATAATAATAGTAATAATCATCATCAATGAGCATTTGTAAACACATTGTTTACCTAGGAATAAACATCAGAGTTTTTAATTAAGCATGTGTACATTTTTATTGTAGCAGTTACATTTAGGCAACTTGTTTTAGGAGGTTTATAATCTGCTGGGAGTCCAAGGGAGTGGTAAATTGGCATGTTTTGAAAATCAAACTCCGTTTGTGTGTGCATGTGAGAGTGTGTGTGTCTGTATGTAACATGAGGGGATGGAGCTCTGAAGGGCAGGAAGATATTGATCTGAACTTGAGAGTGGCGGCTTTTCTGATCTCTGTTGGACACTGGAATCTCTCTCTCTTTCACTCTCTCTCACACACACACACACACAAACACACACACACACACACACACACACACACACACACACACACACACACACA
>JAQQZR010000035.1:3566563-3579916 GCA_030068235.1 Notoglanidium macrostoma | reverse complement strand
CACACACACACACACACACACACACACACACACACACACACACACACACACACACACACACACACACACGTTAAATGAAGCGTTTTTGAGGGCATAACGCCTGTCGGGTGTTCCCTTTGAACTCAATCATCAAGTACCACACAACCGTTCGTACGTGCCAGGGCTCCACGCATCGACGCCTCCGTCACTTTAAAGCTCCTTTAAGAGCAGCTGCTTTCAGTTTACCTCACAGCCACTTTTCTTTATGTAGCCAACACACGCTCGCTCGATTAATACACGTTCTCTTAGAAGCCTTTCTCAAGCAAACGGAAGCAGGCGCATACATGAAGCCATAACTGACTCAACCCGGCAAATCAGACGTTATCGCAGCCAAATGAGTTGTAAAGGACACTAAAGCTGGTTAGAATTAGGTCTCTTTCTTTAAATCAGTGCTGGTTTTCATAATTCTAATTTCTCCCCTCCTGCTTTTTTTTTTCCCCAATCATCCCTTGTGTTCATGTGTATGCCTGTTGCTCAATCTAATAATGAAGCCTATTGTGAGAAAAACTATTCAAAGGCTTGCTCCATATCAAGTGCCTTTTCAAATCAGCCTTCTGCTCTACGTGCAGACACGAACACAAACAGTTTCTACAGGATAAAGTCACAATGCATTTTCATCACTTGCACCAATTCAGATATTTAAAGATTCTTTTGTTTTTATAGCTATTTTTCAAAACAAGTTCTCCAGTTAGTTCCAAGGATTCGCTCAAGAGGTTACAACAAGAGGCCAGAGGTTGCAACACAAAAGAGACTTAAAGTGCATAGCATTTTTAATGGATCACTGAATGCGTGTGGTCCAAGTGCATTTTTTTTAACCCAACCTTTTGGCACCAGAAAACTGGATTTGTACTCGTTTCATTGACAAGAAGTATTAAGCTTTTCAGCTTTGTGGGATTTGGTACCTCCTCAAGAGACAGGGGGGCACTCATGCTGATTTGTTTCTTGTACACCGCATCACGTGATACATGACAGCACATACCAAGACATACACACAGAAAAAAGAAAGAAAGAGAGAGAGAAAGACAGAGAGACGGAGAGAGAGAGAGAGAGAGAGAGAGAGAGAGAGGCCTAAATTTTAACCATCAATACTCATTAATTCTGGGCAAAAGTAGCAAAACACACAGCAATTACCTTCAGCTAGAAAATTTACCCGAGGAGATAAAATGATGCTTATAATAAAAATGATGCATATATTTAATAATGATGTTAGCTTGTCCAATTACTTTTGCATCTGTGAAAATGGAGAGGTTAATGTAATATTTTAAATGCCTTGAATTAAAGTTGAACGTCTACACTCCAATCACATCTTCATTGTTTCATGTCAGATCCATGGTGGAGATGTACAGAGGCAAAATTACGAATATTGTGTCACTCACGTACTTATAAACATTACTATATAAACACCACTGAATTTGACAGGCATTTCTTAGTCATACATTTAAAACTTCATGTTTTCTAATTGTTTTTTTTTTTTTTTAAAGACTTGATATAACTACTTCATGGTTTCAGTCGCTAAACTGTCTTCCTCCGCTATATCTTTGTTTATGTGATGGCAGGCCACATTGATGTTTTTCCAGGGCTTATCACAGAAGTATTGTCCTCTCACTAACTGCTATGCTGTAGAGAAAGGTCTATATTGTAAATAATGAATGATTCAGAGGAAGTACAGTTTTAGAGAGAGCTTCTGAATAGTCTTGTTCACTGGCGCTTTGTTAGTGTTGTCAAAAGCAACAATGTGCCATTTTATTTCTCAACCTGGACTAAAATATCTTTTAAAAAAAACAACAAACAAGCCATTTTTACAGCAGTTTTAGTGTGTACAAACATCCTTACAATTGTTTCTGTTTCTGGAATATTTTCAGCAATTGATTGAAGGTCGTTTTGAAATTTTTTATCGTCTCATATAACCAAATAGCTGAACTGTTTTCTGTGGAGAGTGCACCCTGCATGAAAATCTCCTTTAAAGCGCCCAAGACAGTGTTGATCGAACCCCAGAGAGGCCTGGCTCCTACGGAAGATTCGAGAACACTGCATATTAATTGGAGAAAGGATTATTGCCCGGCGAACAGGCTTTTAATGTGTCATTTTGGGTCCGGCTTGGATGCATGGATTCACTGGGATTTTAGGAGGGCTTCAGTGTTGGATTTTGCGTAGGAAAATATATCTCAACGTGTACTAGACAGTACGGTCATTGCTTGTCCTGGCCAGATGCATCGCTTCACGATACGATAATTGGGAGACATCTCAAAGGGTGTAATATAAAGTTATGTTGAATTATTTCTGTTGTCTTTTTAATTCATCTTATTTATAGGTGTAGCTTGCTGTCACTACCTTTTTCAGTGAATTTGAGCTAGCTGGTTAGCGGATTAGCTGGCAAACACTAATTTGGTTCGCCTAAATTCGGAAAAGTCTTTTCATGTTTTTAGTTGCGAGGAAAAAGTGAGAGCTACAGTAAGCACGCCAGACAGATGGAACAGAAGAACCTGCACAGATATACCATATACTTCAATAACAGACACCCACGCCTCCTCATTTTAAAAACCACCAGCGGTCACAAATTCTGCCATATTTGGAGGACTGGCTCTGATGTTCCACCCCCAAGGAGCAGGCAATTCAGGACATGTCCACCCTCTTCACTCACATTGTGGTGCATGGTCCAACAGTGAACTCAGTAAAGAGCTCCCTAACATCAAAACAGGCCACACAATTCCTAGTAGTGAAGGTAGATTCATTGAGAATTCTAGCCAACTTGTCGTCCCAATGTGTGTCGCATTCAGCCAGGCTGCTGTGTGTAGTACCGACTCCTGCTGAGGATACTAGGATTGCTGATGACAGCCGCAGCAGTGGTCCCCTTGGGCTTGATGGAACTAAGGGACTTTCAGAAGTGGGTTATCAGCCTGTGGCTGGATCCCAAATACAACAGGCAGAGACATGTCCTCATCTCAGTGAGACGGGCAAAGACTCATGCTTGCTAGCAATTCAAAGCATTCCTGACAAGAAGGGTCTGCTTGGGGATTGTGTCCCATTGGAGAAAGTCACCATAGGCTCCTCCCTCACTGGCTGGGGGCAGTGTGTCACCTAAGACCATAAGAGGTGGACAGCTTCCCTCGCCTTGCACAGAAGCTCCTATAGCAGTGGTCACCAACCCTGTTCCTGGAGATCTAAATCCCTGAAGACTTTAGCTCCAACAACAATTGTGCCCACCTGATCATCCAGCCACTGTCTTAAGAAGTTCTTGATCAATTAAAAAACGTGTATTAGATGTTGGTTGGAGATAAAACCTGCAGGATGGTAGATCTCCAGGAACAGGGTTTTTGACCACTGTCCTGAGGTTAGGCCTCACTCAAGGTGATATACCTACTGGGATGCATAGTGGTTCAGTGGGCATGCAGTCAAGACAGTGTGAATACCCAGGAGAGTTGCATCTACACCCAAAGGTGATATTTGTGACAGTGCAGGTGGACCTCTTTACCAATGCCAAGTCAACAAACTGACAATTGTGGTTCTCGCTACCGAGCTGGACAACCTGCTGGAACAGGATACAATGGCCACTGGTGAGACACACCACTTTATGAGGAGGGTCTCTTAGTATTACTTTGAGGAGCCACTCATGGAAATTTCTACTGACACTTACTTGATCATCATTACTTGAAATACCAACAGGGACTTTACACTGGTGCAGTGGACAAGTCCAGACAGTGTGTATGCCCAGGAAAGTTGCATCTAGAACCCAGTAGTAGTGTCTCAAATCTGGCACAAATTAGGCAAGGTGCAGGTGAACCGCTCTACCAATGCCAAGTCAACTCACTGCCAACTGTGGTTCACTCAACTAGAGCTGGACAGCCTGCAGGGAGAGGAGAAGATACACTGGCCACTAGTATGCTGGAAACCCCGTGACATGCCACTTTATTTGGAGTGCATTGCTTCGATGTGCCATTCCAGGACTTCGCACTGATAATAAAGTAGCAGCATGAGTGTGACACTCGTTTCCAAACACTTACTAACATGGGTTAATTCCACAAGACAATGAGGTACATATCATGCAAGTGATTTTCACCACCCCTGGGTATAAGAAGTGGTGAAATAGAATGCTAGCTACATACTTTTGTAAAGATAAATGCCAGGGTTCCTGGTCAACAAGAAACAGTACTGACCTGACAAGAGTTCAGCGAGAAAGTTCCAGGGAACAATGACCATATGAAAGTGATATTCAGGACTTTGTTAAAGGTTTTGAGATGCAAGTGCAAATGTACAAAAAGGTGTCCAAGTGATTCTCAGCATTTCCGGGTGGTTTTCCGGGACTATAAAAACCTACAATTACTTGTGCTCTCCAGTGTTTAACTTGACAACCATCACCTTAATGGCATCGTCTGTCTCGGTGTCATCAGTGTGACCGTTCCAGTCATCTCTCAAACTGGTATGAAATTCACTACAACCTTTTAGGACAAAGGACAAACCTTTTAATTTAAATTATGCGATACTGAGGTACTAGTATAAGCAAGCTCGATTTGGAATAAACAGACCACCAGTGGACTTCCCCATCCCTTTCTCAGGCTCAACTCCATTTCAGTAACTTTTGAAGGTTTTTTTTTTTATCTGTTCCTCCAATTGTTATTCTCCCAATCTTTTCCTAAGTCTCACTCTTTCTTGCAGTGCTTCAGAAGGCACAGTGTGTAAACAGTAGACTACAGCACTCCCGATAACATCTCTCTCCTCTCTTTTCTCTCCCCTCCCTGTGTCACTCTCTCCCTCTCTCTCACACACTCTACACAGGCGTTGCATTGTTCTCCCGTCCTCCTCTCTCACTCATCTTTCGCCGCGCTCCGCCTTTCATCCCTCAACCCCCTCGGTGCAACCTTCTACCTGGTGCGAAGGAAAAGGGGGATGAGAGAAGAGACAGTGAAGAGAACGGAATGACAGGATGGCAATTGAAGGGAAGAAGATCCTGCTTAGGTTCTTCGCAGTGTCCTCCAAAACCCACATACGCAGTTCTGTTTTAATACATAACTCTTCAACTATTACCCTGAGAAAATTTGCCACAAAACCTTGATGTCATGCAGAAACCTTTGCATTGCCTAATAAATAAAGGCTTGATAGCATACCAAATCCAGTTAGCCATCTTTTCGCAAACAGACCATATAAATATCTCTCAGGTTAGATGTTTAGCTCAGTGTATGTACCAGGGTGAGGAGGAACGTATCCACTTACACATCACGAGTCCTTTATGAGATTAGCGGATGGTGCTAGCATGGCACAAGCTAAATTGTCTAAGCTAACGCCTGCAATCTTAGTTTGCTTCTAGGTATTTGGGCCTGTTTCAGAAGAGCATCAAAGGTGTGGTGAAGGAAATAATTTCTTACCTGTATGTACATCTAGAGTTTTGTTGCAGACACATGGAATCTGATAAAGAACCACAACAAACTTCAGTACCTACCTACCTCTGAAGATGAATAAATTGGGTTTCTGCTGGCTGTTTCCAGTCATCAAACTAGGCGAAATCCTTTTATTTTTCCATGATCAATGCAAATCCACCAAAAATGGCTGGAGGAAGCTTCCCAAGCTCTTAGAACCTTCTCTTTGGTTTTGATCGCTAGTGCCTCTGGTGGTCAAACACTGTTAAAACAGTCTGTAGTCATTCTCTCAGTGTATCTAAACATCTTCACTAACCATTTTATCCATGTCAGGGCTGGGTTGGATACAGAACCCATCAAAGGAAAACTGGGTGCAAGGCAAGAATACACCAAAAAATCATCACGTAACAAATTCTATTTGTCGATTATTACTAAATCTGAGATCAAGATGTAGGCTGAAAGCTAGGTCATTCCAAATTAATATTTCCAAATGCTCACAAAATTTCTTTTTGTACAGAGCTATAAGCTTATGATCATATCTGATCAACTGCATGTACACTTTGATTAAATGTATGAAATGTTCCATTAGTTTTTTTTGTTTGTTTGTTTTATAACCAGGTTTTAATCAATGCTTTGATGTCACCTCTGCAGTCATCTTAAATCTTTTTTGGCATCAGTACATGTTCAGAGTGTGAGTATCAGGTCAAACAGAATCCACTTGAAAGGAATCTGAAACTAGAGCTTGAGCTAAGGTATGAGTCCTGTGTCGTACGAACATGTTTACACATGCACAACTATTCAAGAGTTAATCTGGGGAGATCATCCTGGTGGCAGCTGATGGAACGTTATAGCACGTCGCCTCTCTAAGAAAACTCAAACCTGTCACTGACTCACAGTTTCATTCCCCTGCGTCACTGGGAACGCTGAGGAGATTTGACACATAACAACAAAAAGTTTCATATATTTTTCATGCCGTGTGTTTGGCTTTAGTATCAAAACATGTCACACGCTGGGGTAAAGAATGTAAACTTGTACTAGGTTAACCGCCAGTAATTCTCCACAATTCGGTGCTTAGTGAGATGGATTCGGAATGCAGTCATCGATATGGGGTGCCATCCTTATAACCCAGACCCCAAAGAATATCAAGTCCATATTATCCTATATATAGATTTTTGCAATAATTAAACAGACAAACACCGAGCTGGAAGCATAGGGGGTATGACTGACAAGCCTGTGACGGACAGCTCCATGAGGGCGGGGCATCAACTGTCATAGGCCTCCCGAGAGCCTTTTAGTAAGTTTGATTGACAGCATCCAGAGCAGCACTTCACTTCTGTAAGTCGCTCTGTATAAGGACGCCTGCCAAGTGGCATAAATGTAAACGTAAATGTAAATACACAGTAGCCTAGCTTTGTTAGAAGAAATCTGCTTCAAATCTGATAATAAGGGTGTTTTAAAGGCCAACCCACATACAACTTCCGTACTTCAATCCTAAAAACACTTCCTGGTTGCTGAAACCACATTAGGAGGATGTTCACAAAGAAGTGATTAGTTATGCAAAAAACAAAAAAATCCAATTAAATGATATCTTTCAGATTTGTCCTTATTTGGTCAAAGGGTCAAAACAGTTAAGTAATGGCCTCCTCATTTCCTTAATGCGTCTCCTAATCTCGAAATTCAAATGCGCGGTGAATGAAGCGTCGAGAGGACTGAGTCACACTTCACCCACACACCCTGACCGAAACATGTGTCTGCACACCCAACACGGAGCACACACCCACGTTTACAAACACACAGCACACTTTGACATAAAGCCTAGTGTGGCTTGCATACTGCTCAATTGTCCTTCGCTCACAGGGTGGGGCTGCTAATGTGCAAGAGTGTGTGTGTGTGTGTGTCCAGGTGAGTCAAACTGGCTCAGGAGAATTATTACAGAGGACAAACTCATGCAGTATTGGTAAATAAGGGCAGCAAACAGGGTGTTGGGCTGGATTGGACAGAAACCAAACACTGTTGGGGCTTAAAATGTCTCCATACACACCCCAGAACAGGACATAACTTTATTCCCCTGCAACACAACATTCACGTTATTTCACGTTACATACTGCGTACACAAAGCCCAAGGATAGGAAAAGTCTTTTCAGCACTGTATTAAGTCTTTATAGGTTAACAAAACAGTTCAGTGATAAGTCATAAAAAACAAGAATTAAACCAGAGGGGCATAAATGACATTTATGACATTCATATCAAATAATTAGAATAATCAAAGCGTAAAGGATTTCGACACTGTCAGGCATAAATATGGTTTTCTACGAGAGTTATCTTTGGCTTTCATGTAAAGTTGCGGAAATGCAACTTACATTGGTTTCAAGTTTATCGGGTTTCAAGCCCTTGATATGAAACATCGGTGTTAGCTTGCCTTTAGTTCCATTACGTATACGCCATGTCACCTGCAAAAGACATTTATTCCAAATTTTTGTATACACACGGGAAATTTCCACAGACTCTGATTCATTAGGCATGTCAAAACATGTCCCAGTGGTTTGAAGAAAAAAAAAGCCACAAAGGCAGATTATATTTAATCCAGCTCGCACCAGCACCTGATTTTCAATAATTAATATCACTAATGAAACCATGTTTTTTTAATACATTTTTTTTATTATTATTAAAAAAAAAAGTTGAGGCAACTGCATAAACACCATGCCTCAGTATGATCCAACAAGTTGGTTTTTTTTCCTCCATACAGAAGCCTGGGATAACTACGGAAATATTACTTTTCAGAGAAAATTCTTAATCATTTTAAATGAATTCTGATAACACTTCAAGGCACCTAGTTTAGAAATTCTGAAATGCTGTGATGCCTCAAAGCAAGCCTGGAGCGATTGAAGCCCTCCCAGCCTGCATCTATTCTGGGCTAACTATCCACATAGAGCTCATTTAAGCCATATCGTCTGGCCATATTAACATAGATGTTTAGTCTTGAAACAGCGAGCTCCCGGGGTCGGTCCCAGAAGGACCGAACCGAATGTAGGGAGCTTTTAAGATGCACATTTATTATGCTTTCAGCTTGATATCGTGCTATTTATTCTGCACCACCAGAGACTAGCGAGGAACAAAGGCTCATGCAGGAGGGAACGGGATCTTCACAACAATAAACCACGGGCAGAGTATGGCACAGATAACTTTCGAAGGAAGCCCCTGGGGAAACAGGCTCTCGCTGTCTCTGTGGTGACATTTTTAGAAAGCTGTTTATTCCTCCTGATTAAGAATTCATCGGCATTGATATCTGAACCAAAAGAGAGGGGCAGGGCGAGTAAGAACACGCGGCCTCCCAAGCAGCCTTGCTAGAATGGATTTGAGACGTTTTGCGGTTTCAAGTGAGCGAAGAAGGGAATCTAGAAACAGTTTTCAGATGCCCCATTTGTGGCTTGAGGTGTAAAGGAGGAAGGTTCAAAGTAGGCACGTAGCGACACAGGAATGCGCCGAGAATGTGGGAGTGCACGATGCGGATGACTCTGTGAAGAACCCACCACGTCGACTCCTCAATGCCACAACAAAGATCAGAACGCAGCACGCTGCCGGAGAAGTAAATGTTTTTCCACCCTCACCCCCGGCGCAACGGCCTTCAGATAAACTTGAAGAGACACCCGAGTGATGATTCATAACTTCTCCTGCAGATTTCTGCTTGCTCCTCAAACCGCTCATCTTCGAAGTCAAACATCACCAGGCTGGAAGTATGTGTATTTTGCCTTAGCTAGTAAAAACAAGTTGGAGTTTGATGAAAAGAAGTGCGGAAGATCATTTCCATGGGGATACAATAACTGAAGGTTGACAGACTGGAGGAAGGAAAACAAATATATGCAGAATTGAATTTACATTTATTCATCTGACAAAAGCAGCTATGCTTTTCTGAGGAAGGCTCCTGCTGAATGGCTCAAGCAGTGGCCCTGGGAGCGGCGTGTCACTCGCACAGAACCAGATCTTTACAAATAACTTATCCAATTTCTAGACATTAGGGGAAAGGTCACGAAGTTACATTACACGTTAACCTGGGTTTAATTATAAATAGTACGGCTGAACAAAAGGAATATGTACCTCTAAATAACAGATATATATAGCGGATATGAAAAGTCTACACACCCTGTTAAAATCGCAGGGTTTTGTGATGTAAAAAACTAAGATAAATCACGTCAGAACGTTTTCCAGCCTCGATGTGATATTTAAGTGAAAAACACTTAAACATTTTAATTAAAAATGACAAAGTCATATATAATAGCAAGATGTTACAAGGAATTGTGGGTGTATCTTGTAAAAAGACAAGACTCCAAAAGAGAAAAACTGCGTGAAAAGATGTTTAAGCCGTCACCCTCTCGGATACAAAGCCGAGAAGATCCAAGAACTGATTAGCGGATATGAAAAGAAGCTGGAGGCAAATGTACAGGCAAACAAGGCGAAAGAGGAAAAATGTTTTTTTTTAAAACATTGACTTATTCGCCCATTTTTATTGATAATGAAGAAACGTGTCCTTTCCATTTCCTTAAATTTCTTTCTTTTCATTTTCTGAAGTATGAAAATTCTGAACATAACTGAAGAAAAAAGTGGGGTATAACTGATTTTTTTTTTTCTGCCTTTTTTGTTTTATTTTCACAGCAGGGTCGGCATGATCTAGCATTCCCGATTAGATTACAAAGCACCAAATCTGAGCTGATTAACCCCGTTTATAGACGTCTTGTCAAATAAAATGATCTGTGCATGCAGAAATACAATTTCATTTTCATATTAAGCCATTTTCTCTTTAAATTCAGTTTTCATTTTTATCTTTGATTTTTTTTTGCAGTGGCAACCCAGCATTATCAAAGTTATTATATTCATGATTGAGTTTTTAAAGTTATGAACCTGCTCGTAGTTGCATGGGTTTAATCCAAACCTCAAAAAGCCCAAAACAAGTCGACCTGCGAGAAAAACGAATAGTATTGTACAATTAAACTGGTCCCTAGCTGCAAAAAAACTTTACAGAACCCCTGGTGTAGAAAGTATAGCATAACTCACAAAGAGGCGATTTACTTATGACTGTTGGGGAGAAAAAAGCAAGACCAACTAGAAAGTTCCATAGGAAAAACATTTTATTGAAAAACATTTTCAGTTTGTAACAGACTGGTGGAATGTACGTGTCATTTTTTAACTGTTTTACGGCCTGACCAGATCTCACTGGAAGGGAAGGGAAAGGGGCGGAGCTACAGCCACTGGGAAAACCACAGCGACAGACGGACAAACGGGAGGTGCGAGGAAGGACAAACCCAACTGTAATACTGAATTTGCGTACAAACTGGACAGAAATGAAGTCAAACACAAACAGAAACAAAGAACTAATTAAATAAATATCTATGGTACACACGTATGGCACAAATATGCAGCAGTCGGTTTGGCAACTCTCTTCTTTCATTTTGTTTTTTTTTTTGTTTGTTTTTTAATAAAACCAAATTACCATGGAAACAGTGCAAAAGGGACGGGGCGTCAGGGAACGGCCGAGGACTTCAGACGAGCGCTAGCTAAAATACATAGCAAAAAATTCCAATTTTATACAAAACATCTTACTATGCGTTTATAAAAAAATGTTACGTTGGGTCTGTCGATATTTACACAATCTATTTACCAAAAAAAGTAGTATTCTGTGTTTTACTGTGTCGCTTTTTAACCCTCGCCCTTTTTATCTTTTAAATTCTTTACTAAAAAAACAAAACAAAAACGTGAGTAAGGCTATCGTTTGAACCAGGGATCCATATACAATACAAACATAAATGTATTTACAGCATTTTTACCTACAGGTGTACGGTGCAAAAAAATTACCGAGTCATCTGAAATCGGGATGACGAAACGAGCAAGGCATTTTACAGTAGCCCGAAGACGCTCGACTACGCAGTTCCCAAACATCCGAGCTTCCAGAGGCGGCACAGCTGAGCGTGTCTCGTTCCTCTTACAGTTTCATAAGAATGTTTGCGAGTTGCTTAGTAAAGAGCGGCCTTCAGATTCAAAGAAACTAAGAAGATTGTCATTTTTTTTTTTTTTTAGTTCCATATCAGACAGCGACCAAACACTGGCATGGGTGTGTGTTCTGTGATACGAGTTTCAAAGCAACTGCTCAATTTTGTGAATGTGTTTTCACAGTTTACCTCATATCTACTGCACAAAGTAAAAAAAAAAAAAAAAGAAAAAAAAAAAATCTGCTTTATAAAAAAAAGAATACTATTTCAGGAAAAAAAGGAAACACAACAGGATTGTGTTGTTTTGTTTATGTTGTATTGTTTTTGTTTAATTTCTCATTTCAGTGGATAAGAACACTTTTCCATAGGTGTAAGCATTTCATTTTGTCTCTCAATTGTTACAAAAATAAATAAAAATTGCATATTTGCTTATTTTGCGGCCTCTTACAGAGGCACAAACCTCAGATCCCACAAGGCTTGGCTTCTTGGCGAGATTCGACAATCTCCATGAAACAGATGGAAATGAAAAATATGAACAATTAATACGTGACCATGGCGACCCACAGCCGAATCTCCGCTTACGTCGAAAGAGTTATCGGAATCTCACATGTCCACCGCAGGTGAACCTCGTCGATGTGTGAAGTGAAGAGAAATACACGAATAGTTCAATAGAAAGGTTCACATGTACAACCACACACACCATTACACTGACCAGAGGGGTTTCTCGTGAGAGCTGAGGGACGAGTATGTAGAGGATTGTGGGAATCCACCCAGTCGCTCCCATGGGTGCAGCTACAGACTGCGCTTGGACACTTCCTCGCCTGCCAGCAGCTCTCTTTGTGTTCAATGTCAACATTTCTTTGCCTAGGGAGTAGCATGGAAGTTGCCCTTTTTTTCTTTTTTTTATGATTGACGATTTTAGCCTGAGCTAATTCCCTTCTGGCTGTCTTCGTAACACTTGTCCACTGCCCTCCTTCCCACTTGAGAGGCCTAATTTCAACCCAAAGCGCTCTGAGCTTCATCAAACGAGACAGCCAGGCTAGAGGAGCCGGTTTAGTTTATCCTCGCTAAGCAAGATTCTGCCAGACCCGCCTTTCTTCCAGACTCGTTTTGGCCCTTCCTTCTCATTCCTTTCAGCTATTTTAAACCCAACATCATGTTTTCTCTCGAGCTTTCTTTCCCAAGCTGCCCCTTTCCTGGCCATATGCGTCAGTATGTGTAGTGTATGTGGTTCAAAAGGCAACTATTTGTGTAAGGATTGATCGATTGATCGCAATTGGTGTGAATGGGGGTGATGAATGTTTTCCCAAAAAAAAAAAAACCAAAATAATAAAAAAAAATTTGGGAAAGGTCTATGTTTGCATAATGTGCCTGCTTGCTAAGTTATTAATATCTGCCTGGCCATTTGTGTGCTCTGTGTATCATAAATAAGTTCTTTCTACTTCGTGTCCGTGTTTCTTTTCTTTTTTTAAATCTCATCTCCGCCATTTTAATGTACAACTAAACAAAATCATCAACATAACAAAATGTTAATTAAGTCTTCTGTTTCATTAAAAAAAAAGTAAATGATTATAATAATTATGCTAATAGCAATGCGTAAGATGACCCTGTGCTTTTGCATGAGTATGACAGCACCAGTTCATCAGAAAAGGTTTTGTGGAAAATGTTTCGTGAGCGTGATAATAACGGCAGTTGGACAGTTATTGCCGATGCCTCCATTTCAACTGTTACTCACTTTCTTGTGTGTGTGTGCGTGTGTGTGTGTGTGTGTATATCATATGGGCCAGGTGGTAGGTTTTTAAAAGTGCTGCTAAAGTGTTCCCGTCTTCCTCCTGCCTTCCAGTAACCTCTTGTTTTTTTTTAACCCCCTCTGCTCTCTCTAGCCCTTGGCTTTGAACTTACATGAGTATGAGTGTGTGTGTGTGTGTGTGTGTGTGTGTGTGTGTGTGTGTGTGTGTGTGTGTGTGTGTGTGTGTGTGTGT
>JAQQZR010000035.1:3532043-3544830 GCA_030068235.1 Notoglanidium macrostoma | reverse complement strand
ACACACACACACACACACACACACACACACACACACACACACACACACACACACACACACACACACACACACTAACATAAACATGCCCTTAAAAAGTATAGCCTAAATAAGCAATAAATGAAAAAAAAAAATCTCTCTATCGCTTTAATTTCAGCCTATATATAATTTTTAAAAGTTATTTCTGAAGGAGCTTTTTTTGTTTGTTTATTCTAAAGTCGGGAACAATGTTCATTCCAATCAATCATAGTGAAAGTGGAATTAAACAATTCATTTAATATAATGTAACTAGTTTATTTATTTTTGTTTCACTAATTGGTGGAATAAATATAATGCTTATAGACATATCCCAATCCAGCAGAAGTCATTGCAATAGCACAGTCTGGCCCCTTACACATTTTACACACTTTACAAACTGTATTTTGTAAAAGCGGGTTAGAACTCTCTCTGTGTGTCTGTCTGTCTGTGTGTGTGCGCGCACGCGCGCGCGTCTCACTCACTCTGCCTGTCTCGACCAAAGCTAGAAGCTTTACAGCCCGAGTTGTTCAGCAGTGTGCAGGCCTAACTGAGATATCTGTTTGCGATAGTGATTATCACCGATGAGGAACCTGAAATAAATCATAAACCCCGACAGAATGCTCTTCCTCCAGAATAAAAAGTTTTCTTTCCGAGGTGAGACTTGCAGAGAGCGGTGGCAGTGCAGGGGAGAGCGGGGACCGTCTGAGCACCAGTTCTCTATATTTTCCCTTCTTTTTAAGCAAATAACAAAACCTTTACGATTATTTTCCACATAAACTTTAGCTTTAGCGACTTTTAGGAGAATCACAAGCACAATATCACACTCCGAAGAGAAACGAGTAAGTAAATTAATACATTTATTATAAATTCTGACTGACATCATGGCTGTAATGATGAAATGAAGTGAGAAATGTCTTCCGTCCTAAATTAACGAGATATCTTTGAGTGAACTCTAGGAGCTGTAAATGTATTGTAAGAATTAGTATTTTATCACTGTAAATTTATAACAGTAAATAGTAATTTATTACTCAAAATCACATCTGAATTAAAGTGACTGGCAGCTATTTTATTACTGTAAATTTCTAACTAGTATTTCATTACTCTAAATTTATTAGCTAGGCTATTATTATTCGTACCACAGAAATATACTGTAATAATTTCAATCTTAACTACAATGTGTTCTATTACAATATTACAGTAACGAGTCATTTTTATTGCCTTTGTATGACCTACAGCTCAGACATAGGCCTAAATGATGCAGGCTCTATATATTTTCTGGTGTTTCCTACGGAAATGATAACAATAGATAAATAAAGTGGACTTCAAGCGTAAGTGAGCAGACTAACAGATAAACTGCTGATGAGCTCAAAGACACAATTTACTGGCATTTAACAGACGATTAAAAGTTTAATGTTTCAATGTCTCATTTGGTTGCAAAATGTACTTGACCTCGAAATGCTTAGTAGTGTTAGTCTAGTCCTTACATTTGGGTGATGGTACTTGGTGCCATATTTTGTCTTGCACATGGAGATGAACTCAAATATAATTTCTTATTATAATTATTATAAAACAGGACTGGGTATGCATGTACAGTCATCACTGTATAAACTGAAATAGCCTTCAGCTACCTTCTTAAATGTTTTAAACAGAATTCCAAGTAGAACCACTTTTTTTTAAAGCAAGCTGGAATTGTTAACTATCCAAAAAAAACACTTTTTTTTTTTTTTAAACAAACTTACACAGTTAAAACCTGTGTTATAACTGACTCTGATCCTTTCCACCATTTTTACATATCCTCCAGCCTACTATTTAGCACACTGGTGGATTGAGACATGTCCCATATCCATCTTCAGCCGTACTTTACAATAAGCCGTTTCCCATTCTTAACAAAGATACGAAGCGTAATTTTCTGACGTATTATTGCTAGCAGCGCCTCCAAACCCGACCCTCGGGTGCGCCAAATAAACGCAAAGCAAATAACGCAAAGAGAGTAAATAAAAATGGCTTATACTTCGCCTGTATGTGTCTGTTCTATACTGCTTTGCGCTGTAGCTCATGTGATGACCCTGATTGAATCTGAGAGCTCGACGGGGAATGGGGTCAGGCTACGGCGCGCTCCCGGCTTTGGGTTACTGCTTTGTTGGCGCAGCTGCGCGCTCCCGAGAAGGGAGACTCAAACGGAACGCGCATGGGTCAGACTTCACCCCGGGATCAAAGAGCAGCCCGGAAAACATGATCATGCCCCCTCTAAAAACGTCTTGTAAGGGGCTGAGAACCCCAAAGCGCCATGCGTCATTTAACATGCATACAGGTGCACGTGGTGTGCTTGTTTAAAGGGGGTGAACGGGGTGCGGCTCGTACCAGTGCGCGCGGATTAACACGTTCATTATTCACGGCTAGAACCCAACACGTTTTTAAGAGACCTGTGCGCGTGCGTGTGCGCGCGCGTGAGAGAGAGAGGAGATGGAGCAGCTCTTCATCGTGCCACTGTTAACACGACTGTAATTAATGATCATCTGTGGGACCAGAGATAACACCAACAACTTCAAGCCCTGTCAGGTCCTTCAAAGAGACTGAACGTGTGTGTGTGTGTGTGTGTGTGTGTGTATGAGAGAGAGAGAGAGAGAGAGGGATACTCAGTCTTCAGCGAGGGCAGCAATTTAACCCTGAAGTGGTCGAGTGTGAATTCCAAGTGTAAATCTCAATCAGTACACAAGCTGTACAGGATGTTAGCATGTGTGTGAATGCACGCGCACGTACACGCGCACACACACAGGTGAGCTTGCTAGCCTTTGTGTAAACTGTAAAGTCAAGGATTTTGCTGGAAGTTGTTTTCAACCTCAAAATCCACATACACCCCAAACACACACAGGAGCTGTGAGTCACATGGAGCCATTTCATACACTGACACACTTTCCTGCCATATCGCAGGTAGGATGAAAGTGTCTCTTTTTTTTTTTTAAAATGGCATTTACAAACTCGGACAATTTGATGTTCAAATTTTGCACTGAACCTTGCACAACATCTCCCACCCTTTAAAGATATTTCTAGAATTTATTAAAGTGATTAAATTGTTTATTTTTATCCTTTTTTTTTAGTTTGAAGTAACTTAATTTGACATATACGTTTCATGTTCTTTTGAAAATCTAAAAACGCGGCACTACAGTTTGCCTATTTGACAAACTTATACATGGTGATATTTATTGCGATATGGAATGATACTGTTGAGATCGTGATATTTGGGGAAATGCATTCAAGCATCATGACATCACATTTTTGTCCTATCACTCGCCCTTGCTCTGTAGTCTCGGCCTGCGTTTTGTTTAAAAGCCGAATGAAAACTCTGCTACACCCCAGATGCAAAACAGCAGCACGTATTTAAGCCTAGATGTTCTTGGTTGTTTATATAAAGTAAGAACATGGTGCACTGTACACCGTATTCTAGCGTTCACACAGCCTGGGAAGTGCAGAGACCAGAAGGTTGTTTTTGAGCAGATTACTGATGGAATGTTCGGAGGACTTGGAGAAATATTACAAAAATTATTCTGTCTTGAAAATTGCGTATCAACCAACAAAAGATTAGAATGAAATGTCCAAACAGAAAGAGAATCTGACATGGTGGTCTATTTGCAAGATTTATTAATGAACGACTCGGCTCCAATTTACAAGACGGGGGAAATTGTCCACAATATAAGCTAGCTTCTATCATACAGACAAACACATGCACGCACGCACACACACGCGCACACACACACACACACACACACACACACACACACACGCACCCTGACCCGATCTTACCTGCATCTCCTGATTTCCTTGTATGAACAGAACAGTAGATATTTGCATAAACCACACATCAACTGTCTAAACAAATCGGAATCGGCGCGGTCGGCGCACGCCTCCGCTGTTTTGTCAAATTTGTACATTAGAGTCGAAGACATTTTGCAGTTAACGTGACTTGGAGAGCACGGCTCATTCAGAAACTCGTCGTGGTTTACGGTGATCACAAAAATTCTGACCGCACACTACATATACACTCGCCATGTTACAGTTCAAATTACCCTTACATGTGATGATGTTTTTTACCCCTGTTACACAAAAGGATGGCATCAGGCTGTGGACAAGAAACTGTGCTTGAACACACACACACACACACACACGCGCGCGCGCAAGCGCGCAAGCGCGCACACGCACACACCTTTCACTGCGTTTGCAATCCAGTAAAAACAAATTTCCCCATATTTGGAGAAAAAGGAAGCATCCTATACACAGCACAGGGAAAACATAAAAGCTGCTAAAACATCGTCTGTGGAGGTGGCAGCGAAATCCGGCCTCGAGTCAGGGAGAGTTCGTGAAACGTTTCCCCAACTACGGGCTTGTGAAGTTTGTTCGAACCCAGAGGAGAGACACGGAGGGCGGGAGAATCCTCTCTCTGAAAATGTTTAGAGATTCGCTTCAACGTGAAGTTATCTTCCAGAAAGAGAGAGGGAGGGAGGGAGACAAAGGGAGGGAGAGAGATGTGAGAAACAGAAGGGAGGGCTGGAGTACGCGATCAGTCTGTGGCTTTGAGCGTGAAGGAGAGGCGAGGTCGGGACTTGCCCTTCCCCAGGATGATCTTCTGCTCTTCCTTCTGCTGTCTCTGCCTCTCCTGCTCCAGCTTCATTCGCTCCTCATGGATCTTTCGCTGCTCCTCCACTATGCGCAGCTGATCCTCGGCCTAGTGAAAGCACACAGACACGCACGGGCATGAAAACGCTTGTAAAGTGGAAACTGTGACCAAACACGTTTGCGCTTACATGGCAGACGGATTCACCCAGACGTCAAGAGCCCAACTCTCAAACTTACACACTTCTTCTAGATGACACTCTCAGATGCTTACACCTGCCTCCTCTATATAAACTGACCATAAATCATGAACGCAGGTTCTGTATTTTGGAAATTAAAGGGAAAGAGGGGAAACCCCCCCACCCCCCCCCCCCAAAAAAAAACGTAGACATATTGAGCAAAGGTCAGGTGAGGACTGACTGAGTGTTAAAGCCTCGCCAGAGCAACCATGCCACGCTTGCTACGAAAATGGATGTGTCATGTCGTGTCTAAATCGACTAAACACAAGCTACAAATCGCACACTTTACCAAAAGCAACAGAGCATTTACAGCAGTGGGGGGGATGAAATCCTCAACCGCTCACACAATGGCACGACGTGTCGATGACCTCATCCATGTGCGCACGCCAGAAGCTAATCAAACATCACGTCTGGTTCTGCACTCACTACAGGCCGCCGCCTAGCTACAAAACCGCACGTGGCCACGTTAACGTGGACATCGACTTTTTGTTGTCTTGTTTAAAAGGCTGACTGGCAGGAAAAATATATAAATTTGGATTTATTTTTCATAAACGTTTTCATAAACTTTTAACAAGCAGGCCTTTATGAAAAAAAAAAAAAAAAAAACCAAAAAACAATCAAGTAATGGCATAATAAATGAGTTTACGGTTTATTCATTCCCAGTCTGGGGACAAGCAGCTTTTAGGCAGAACCTGGCTTGTGATTCTTTATTATAAAAAAAAAAAAAATGATTCACAGCTTATACAGAATCAGTCGGTTCAAATCAGGTCACATGACTAAACATATAATCCGTTTTTCCTTTTAATGCATTCAGCTCGGTACATTTCTGCTTCCTGGAACTCGGGACCTATATAAAAACTAAAATGCGGACATTTGCACGTTCTGTGACTTATTAGATCTGAAATCAGGCTCATGCTAGATCTTTAAACGTATTCTGCAGGCTGGCTGTTTAATCATACTTCTTATCTGTTGCGTAAAGAAATAGGATGGGTTTAGAAATGCACAGTGGCGCACCGCGAGCATATTTCTGTGCGCTGTCACTGTCCCGCAGACAAATGCTTCGTTTTGTTTGCCCAAAGTGCCAGCTTGATTAATGCCGTTGCTACGTGTTCTACGTGAAATGTATAGCTGAAATGATTATTTAAAGCAACGTGCGAAAGCCTCACTGTTGCCCAGCCTGTGGAGTGCGAGTACTAAGGACTAATTTGGCACATTTTCCCTGGATTTCCGGTCAGTGTTCTTAAGCAGAAGGAGTCTTCGCTTCCAGACATCTACTGCAACGTTGAAATCAAATGAAGCACAGGGATGTTCGGTTTGACACTGACGAGATGGCACCTTTTCCTCAATCTCGGCCTTTAGTACTCACTCGGTGCTGTGATTTAGTTAGGTACGGACAGATTTTAGCCTGCTCGACTCAGTCAAACCGAACTTTTTCTCAGCTTCTCCATCTTTAGACCTTTATGGTGCCAACCGTGTGCTCCGGCTTTGATTAGTGCATGAGACAAATCTTGTGTGAACGTAATTATATAAGATTTGAACAGGGAGGTTTTAGAATGAGAATGCTGTTTGTTCTGCCGTTATACATTTTTTTTGTGTTTAAAAAAAAACAAAACAAAACAAACAACAAAAAAAAAACACCACATACCAGCTTAGCCTGAGCTTCAGCGATCTTTCTGTTGTTTTCTTCCAAAATTTTTTCCAGTTCCTCCCGTTTGGATTTTTCTTCCTCCTACAGGGGTGACACGGTGACACGTTAGGCCGAGCAAAACAATCCCCTGAACGCAACCTCCATCCATCCAGCCTCACGTGCAAACACTCCTACACACGCTCCACTCGATCCATACACAGTACCAGCCAGATACGCTCACAGCACAAAAGCTCTTTCATCCCCCCTCTCTCTCTCTCTCACACACACACACACTCATCACATTTGCAAACGGAAGAATCTTAAGGAAAAATGCATAGATTTACCCCCCCCACATCTCTCTCTCTGCGCCACACCCGCCCGTGACTGACCTCAATCACACATTTAAGATCCCACGTCTTACTCAAACACTCATAGGCACATTCATGTACACACACACACACACACACACAACAAACATCGACTAATGAAGAGTCTTGTTTGAAGATGAGAAAAATCAATCAGGACTGTTTCGTTTTACTTATTTATTTATTTACGTCTAAAGACTACCGGCATCCATAAGCAAGACATTTTTTTTTGAAAGAACACAAACAAACGAACCAAAAAAAAAAGAAAAAAAAAAAGAAAGAGACTGAGTAAATAAGACAAAGGAGAGATTGAATAGTAGTAGCTCACCAATGCTTGTATACCTACGCTTTTTTCCTTTGACTGTGCACTGTACCTACACAACTGCTGATTAAAGGGGGTGAGTATTTACTGCCTGGTCCCGCGTGTGTCCCGTCCTGGACAGCGCTGCGCTTCCCCTTTAAAACCTCTGCTCTGAGCCGCTAGCACGAGCTAGTGCTCTTACACAGCAACACCACATGCAGTATATCACATTGCAGTAGAGTCAAAGTGATGGTGCGTTGGACAGGAGAGTGAAGAATGTAAGTAAAACACATTACCATGTGTGGACATGAACAATCGCGGGACGTCAGGCTTTTACTGTTAAAAGGGTGTTAACAACTGCAGGAACACAAAAATGGGATCATTCGTTACATGAAATATCTGAGTGCAAGTGTAAGCTAGGTGGTGCTTCAGTGTAGAGGCTGTATGAGGTGTGAGTGCACCATTACGTGACTTGTAGGTGTGCGTGTGTGCGTGTTCACGAAAACCAGCGTTCCTGAGGAAAAGCAAGTCGTGAGGACACAGAAGTACATTTACAATACTGCACTTTTAACAATGAAGAAAAGAAGTGGTAAAGGGGGAAAAAAATTTAAAAAATGTGGTTAGAAGACAGTAAAATATTCAACCAAAAAAAAAAAAAAAAAAAAAAAAAAAAAAATGAAAATATAAGAAAGACAGGAAAACATGAGAACGTATAGCCTCTCCGATGAGGGAGCAGGTTCAACGCTAAAAACACTCGGGTTTGATACTGGATTTGGATTGGACACTAAAATATAGCGCAATGCTGGTATTAAATAATAATAAATAAATAAATAAATAAATAAAGGCGAGATCATGTGGTCAGTAGAAGTGGAGCAGGTTGGTGCGTACGGGACCAGCGTCTAACCGCTCTGTATGGGACTGGGCAGCAGGAGGGCACATGTCTAACCCCGTTAGTGCTGACCCACGGGACCTCAAGGTGTTTCGCTGGCTCGGATAGGAAGGGGAATTAGCGTCAAATCTAAAGACTTGAGGAGAAAATTCCTCTTCTGTTAGGTAGGTCTAGATTCATGTCAGAGGTTCGGTTATAAGAGGTTCATGAATTTAAAAAGGAACTGGTAACTTAAAAATAATAAATGTGTGAGTAAAAATAAGAAAGCATATACAAGAATAAAGACAAGGCCTAACCAAAATAACAATGTTCTATTTTGTTATTTTTATTGAAGACAAGAGTAGTACATTGACAAAAGAAAGAGAGCAAAGAGACATCGAGAGAAGAGGTCTGGGAAGGTTTGAAAGAGGGACAAAGGAAAAGAAATGATTAATATCTCGCAGCCGTGACACAACCTGCGCACCGCACATCCTCAAGCACACCCAGCAAGTCCTGCCATACTTCTACAGTGATCTGTCTCGTTACGTTCGGCCGAAGACACCAAACTAAGCGCCAACATCCCCGGGTAACTGACGATAAGAAGCCAACGCCTCGTTCGCCCATCTGCTTTAAGCGCATGCCGACCGCTCACAGCAGCTAGCTGTACAGCTTATCTGGTGTGAAATTTGAGTCTCATTAAACTATGCTGATGAACCTACTCTCACGTTCTCCCTCTGCCCTCTCTTGAGTTGGTGCGTGCCGGGTTGTGCCACGGTGGCGGGTGACATGGCCGTTCCAAACGACCGAGCGTTACCTCGCGGGCTTTCTGTGCGCTCAACTCGGCCTGCCTCTGTCTCTCGAGCTCCTGAAGCAGCTGCGCCTCCATGATGCGTTTGGCCTCCTCGACGCGCCGCAGCACCTCGCGCTCGATCTCGTCGCGCCGCTTCTCCAGCTCCTCCTCCACGCGCCGTGCCACCAGCTCCTCCACTCTCCGCGCCGTCTCCTCCTCTATCAGACGCTCCTCGATCTCCTGCTGGCGGCTGGAAGAAAGACGGACACACCGAGCGTCTATAAAAATCCCACATATGTTTCTAGAAACTGTTAAAATGGAATAAACTAACGTGTTAGACCACATATACACTACAGGTGCTCGTTCTTTATTTAAACAGCAGCTTTCACATGTAATCCTAAGGGAAGTGGCCAAGTGCTGCTGCCAGCTGTCTTTTACTTTACCAGGCTTACATTCTAAGGAGAGCTCGAACACACTCGAGGATAAAAAAACAAAAAAACAACCAAAATTCGATTTCCGAACAGCACCCAGGGGAATATAAGACTATAGGCCGTCTCCAGTGTCCCGTTTCTTAGTTTTATTGACATGTACTGAACACAGGTCACCCGAGCCACGCCCAAGGGTCAGTGTGAAGCCGGACCAAAAACTAGACAGGGTGCTTTTAAGGTTCAGATGGCCTAGCCTAGGGCCAATCCTAGAGCCATAACGCACCAGGCTTTACACTTTAACGCCATCTCGCGCATCCTGTTCTTTATTGGATTCTCCATCTCTGTTTCTTGGCCGCCGGCATCCACTGTCCTCTGCAAGACACATTAGCTGCGCTCAAACACAAAGATGGGACGTAAACATATTCAGATAAGGTTTCTCAACGCGTGTTAACTGGCGGATAATTAGATCACCACGCAGGACATCTGTATGGCAATTTAGTAAACACGCGCAGGGTGGTGAAACAGATCGCCTTCTCTTATGTTATATTATATTATATTACAGATTGAGATTTTTAACGGAAAGCAAGAACGCTGGTCTGTTGGGGACTGGAATTTTCAGCTTTTTTTTTTGCGATAACAGTGGTTAATCACGTTTCTCGTGCATATTCATAACATTAGTTTTCATAAAGCTCTATTAGTAGTAACCACAGTTTATAGTAACCTGCTATCACACTGGTTCTCAAAGTGGGGTCCAGGGCCCTGCATGGGGCAGTGATTTTTAGTTACGGTGACAGAAATCATTATCAAGATTAATAGAACTACTATTGTGATGTTCATTTTACACTTAGAGCATTAGGAGGAGTTATTATGATGTGTATGTAATCCAAACCAGTAGTAAGCATGTTGGTGAAGAGTTCAAGAATATAATTTATTAAAAAAAAAAAAAAAAAAACACCTAGTGATCCAATAAATAGCCAAAACTAGTCGGATACATGTTCATAAATGTGTTTGAAGGGAGTGTGTGGAATTTATTTTAAAATGTCTGAGAAACCCTGCACTAAAGAACAAGCACAATCCCTATTCCCTAAAAAACCCGCCCCTTGCGTTATCGACAAGTGTCCTGTCCAATCAGCGGGCTGCTTATCAGAACGGTCTGCCCAATCACGCGCGGAGAGGAAGCTGTACCTAATACGGGTGGGGAAATGGAAATAGCGCAGCCTAATCACGGTTAGCATTAGCATGTCAGTATTCTACAAAAGCACCACTATTGTGTTAGTTGTCCAGACAACTGAAACAATATAACCGGTTATCATGTCACCTGTACACACACAGTGACTTACATCTTCCTCTGTCTCTCCATTTCAGCTTTCTTCTCTTCCTCCTCCTTCCTCTGCTTCTCCTCGGCGGCGGTGCGTTTGCTCAGCGTGCGGCCGAACATATCCACTCTATCCACCGGCGACGCTGCTCTGGCCCGCTCCCTGTTCGACCTGGACCTGGAGCGCGACTCTCGCCGTCGGTTCCTCTTGGCCTCCCGGGACCGGGAGCGTTTCTTGCTCCTCTCGCGGTCTCTGGAGCGGGACTTGGAGTGGCTGCCGCGCTTTTTGCTGTGCTTGCTGCCGCTTTTCGTGTGCTTTGGCCGGGACGAGCTGCGGCTCCTCGAGCGCCCCATTTCTGCTCTTGGCTAAACTAACGTTGCCAACGAGACCGTGGATAGCTTGCAGCTACAAAGACAAAGAGGCTACAATCTCTCCTTTTCAGCAGCGGTTATTTTTTACTAACAACAAAACAAGCGTGATACTCACAAATAAAACAGCGCAACGTTGTTATTTTTCCTCTGGTGCAAGTTATTAAATTCAAGCAAATATGGCGACCGTGCTGTGAGTGTGCGAGTTTCCCAGAACACCTTGCGGCTCGGGTTCTGTCGGCTCTTTCCGTATTGCTATGGCGACAGAGGGCGGGCTTGAACGTTTGCACTTTTTAGCTAGCTAGCAACGGGCAAAATTAGCCGATTTTTAAAAGAAGTTTTGAAATCTAAATTAAATCACAAATAATGTGCACAGATACAGAAAACCTGATTTAAAAATACCCTTTATATAACCTTATATAACCTACAATTTTTATTATGTCTGATAGATTTTTTAAGAAGTTCTTGTTCAACCTTAACTTATTGACAATAGTTCAATGGTTAACTTATTGGAAATAGAAATAATTAATTCACCAAGTTTTACTCATCTAAACAAGATCTGTCTCATAACCAGTGTTGGTTATAATATCCCATATACCTCAGTGTTGCTGAGAATGGTAGTCTATTGCCTACACATTTTTCTCCTTTAGTGGATTTTATGAAAATACACAATTTCCTACAAACTCCAAAGATTGTTTGGGATATGTAAATCTACACGGCACACAAAATTGTGTTTTAATCAGGAGCATCTCTTTGCACAATTGGCACAGCGTTAAATGAAATGCACTTTAATTGTTTCTTTGTCATCTAATATAATCTAATACAAAGCACTTCAGGATGTGATTTTATAGGATAATAATCAATTTCAGGGTGGCCATGGCATCACGCAACACTTCCATTGAGTATTTGTTCCATAACACCACTCCATGCTGTGTTTTACAGGGGCTGCACGACTATTCCAGTTCTATTCTAGACTATTCTATTCTAGTCAGCTACTCCTCTTTTCCACAACTAAAGCGAAACCTGATTCAGGCTGTTACTTTTAATCCAATTTTTTTATTCTGTTAAATGCTGATGAACAACAAAGTATAGATCAAACTTCACTTCAGTTAATGTTGATACACAGGGTGCAAATTACATTTCCAGTTTCAGTGCTTTTATATTAGATAACAAAGCTGTGTGTCATATTGCACCACTTTAAAACCATCAGACACTCAACTACAAAAGTGTGCATTGGGATTGGGATTCCATGGGCTGCGCCAAAAAAGTCATGTGAGAGGGCCGATGTTTACTCCCATGACATGCCAGCATGAGTGTGCAATCAGATGTGTAGCTTGGGAAACAAAGAAAAGCCATAGTCAATAACATGAAGCATACTGGATGCTGTGCTACAAAATGCATTTACTACGTAAACTAAGATTTGAGATTTGCTTGGTCAGAATTCCTTCATTAGCAGGTGTGCTTGGTCAGAATTCCGTCATTAGCAGGCAGGATTGGTCAGAATACCTTTATTAGCAGGTGTGCTTGGACAGAATTCCTTGATTAGCAGGCGTGCTTGGTCAGAATTCCTTCATTAGCAGGCGTGCTTGGTCAGAATTCCTTGATTAGCAGGCGTGCTTGGTCAGAATTCCTTCATTAGCAGGCGTGCTTGGTCAGAATTCCTTCGTTAGCAGGTGTGTTTGGTCAGAATTCCTTTATTAGCAGGCGTGCTTGGTCAGAATTCCTTTATTAGCAGGCAGGATTGGTCAGAATTCCGTCATTAGCAGGCAGGATTGGTCAGAATACCTTTATTAGCAGGTGTGCTTGGACAGAATTCCTTGATTAGCAGGCGTGCTTGGTCAGAATTCCTTCATTAGCAGGCG
>JAQQZR010000035.1:3469656-3501244 GCA_030068235.1 Notoglanidium macrostoma | reverse complement strand
CACACACACACACACATACACACACATACACACACATACACACACAGACACACACATACACACACACACATGTTACCTCATGGATAAGAAAATTCTGCCTTCAGAATTCTGCCTACATGCAACTTTTCTAATTTTAGAAGCGCTCCTGTGTGTGTGTGTGTGTGTGTGTGTGTGTGTGTGTGTGTGTGTGTGTGTGTGAGTGTGTGTGTGTGTGATAATGATATATGGAACATGTCTAAATACTGATTATATGTCATTCTGAAGTGTCCCCTGTTGAAAACAGTGGGTATTTCTGTCCAAAGATAAACAATGTTCCTCCCCCTCCACTCAAAGATAACACACCTCCTTCCCATGTTGCCCCTCGACCTCGCTTCTAACCCCTAAATCTGCCCCATTGTGCTTAATTCCACCCGTTGATACTATCTTTTTCTGTGTGTGTGTGTGTTATCTGCTTGATTCGTTATCTTGGACTAGGTCAGAACCTCAGTGTTGCTACTGTCAGCTTTCACTAGAGCACACACATCACCTACTCAAACACACACACACACACACACACACGGATGCACACACACTCATCCAAGCGCACTGATGAGGATTACGTAATGCTCAGACTTTTGTTTCTTTTTCAAACTTTAACAAAACTCCACAACGCTAATAAGTTAAGCCTCTGCGTCGCTCCGTCTTGTTCCCTAACTGCAGGATTAACCCCTGAGTGCCTGACCACTCTGTTCTTCCCTCCCCCACTTCTCTTTCTCTTTGTCTCTTTCTCTATCTAATGGGAACGACATTGCCTAATCTCGGATCAGCTCCTCCAATACAGTCTGCAGCTCCATCCTTCTTTTCTCCTCTAGCCTTCCTCTCTTTCTCTATCCACTTGTCACGCTCAGAGCTTTTCCGTCTTCCACGCCAATCCCCCCGCACCCAGGCCCTAAACCCGGCGATGCGAAGTCACTCTTACTGTGGAATGCGCAGTCTGCACAGAGTGCGCTCACCTCCTCCAAATCCAATCTTTCCCTCCCGTCCTGTGCTCCTTCATCCTTTTATCATTCCTTTCATTCTCCATCCCCTCCCCCTCAGCTGGTCCTGATCACACACGGCCGGGGGGCGAACTAAAACAAGCAGAAGGAAATTGAAGAATAATAACAATAATTAATAATAATACAAAAGAATGAAGAGCAAATTCTTTCCTCTCTCCCGATTCCATTTCATTTCGTTAATTTTTGCAATATGGTAATGCCAAGATAACTTTACGCCATTATGGTCGGAATTACACCCCCAGTGAACGGTTTTAAAGACGTTACCACGGCCTGGTTGAATTCTCGAATACGATTGGCCAGAAGGTGTGAATTCGTTTTGTAGGACATGAACGACAAGTTGATATTAATGCGCTCGTCCTAATACGCTATTGTTTCTATAGTAACGGCTCATGCGCAGGGACTCTTATGGTGGACAGTCTACATACTCTTAGAATAATAATAAACATATTTTTTAAAAAAGGTTGTTACATTGAGAAAAATGCATCATTGTTGATGTGGGGAAGTCTTTTGTTAGGATTTCTTTTTAACGATGTTTTCTTGCACACAGAGACAGAGAGAGAGAGAGACAGGAACTAACTAGTCTCACGGATGTTCAACAACATTAACTCTAACTATAAACCATTACAATGCATGACTTGTCATTCATTTTATATATAAACATTGTAATTGTTGGTAAATCTCTGTGGTAAAACACTCCAAACTATGGATGGAATAGGTCCATTAAAAGTGTAGAAGGAAAACTGAGAGCGCGCTAACGTTACCCATGAAACATGAATACGTGATGAGCTGCAAGTTGATGAGGAGACTGATTAGATTAGATTTTCCCAATAAAATTAGCCATTTCCCAATTCAGTAAACACTTGTGAAGATTTCCTGATTCACTGTAATTACTGATTTTAATATACATATATTTAGATCATTTAAACTAATAAAGAGTGTGAATACTGGCAATATTATCAACCAAATATGTAGATGTGTAACTCAATGTGTCCATGCCCGAGAGAGAGAGAGAGAGAGAGAGAGAGAGAGAGAGATGGGGAGAGAGTGTTTTAGCTCATTAGCTGTGTTTAGTTTGTCCCACATGATGAAGTGGGTTCGGTCTAAAAAGGCCTCCTGCCTCCTGTTATTACACTCTTAGTCTGTTATTGTTCTCACGTTTAGAGTCTGAGAGAAAACATCACTCTCTCTTGTCCTCCCGTTCTCTGACACGATCTGCATGAACCTCGCTCAGATAACACACAGAGAAACGCACGAATCAGGCGCATCGAATCCTGAAACGAATGGATTCAATGGAATCAATCAGAGCGATTTGTCTAACATTGTGCCGATAAAATCGATCTTACCGAGCAATATTCTTCTCATGGTATAGTCAATCAATACCTGATGAAATCCCGTTCTGGAGATTTGATTTGTTTCAGAGTCATTTTGTCTTTGTTTGAGTTGAACGAGTCCGAGAGTCGGTCTCAGTGCTGCGTCTATTCACACCGAAAACAGACGATACGCTTCGGAATTTTATTATCAGGATTTTCTTCCAACAACACCTCGTACTCGTTAATCACCTCGGAGTAACCGGCTCTAAACTGAACCATAAAATGAAAATAAGAAAAAAAAAGAAATCGATGAAGCGCAAAATTAAAACGGTCTCTTTATCTACAGTTGGCATGTTTAGAGTGAAACAATATTGTTTAGCGCTGTCATCCAAACAAAGGACAGATAAGCACTTATTTATTCATGGGGTCGTTATAAAGAATTAACGGCAGCACCGAATGCCTGATTTAATTAGAATCACCGCGCTCGAGTGTTTTGGATTTAGAAGATATGATGAAGGAGTTTCAGGTGCAGTATGGCTGCAGAATAGTGACACGGAAAAGTTCCTGTGTGTGAGCGCATAGATAGCGTATTAATAATAGCGGGGGACGATTTTAGGCTTCTTAGATTAATTATAAAAAGCATTATCTCTTTTCTTTTTCTCTGCTGGATAAAAATACAAAGTCTCCTTTCAAACTGTTTCATAATTTGAAATTGTGCGCTGTTAAAGGAAAATAATTCACGATGGGTGCTGTGATGTTTCTTTTGTGCAATTTGGCTATTGTTAAATAGTACCAAGTATGATGTATCCGAATTAAATGACATCATGTGCAGTGACATAATATATCGCAGTATCGATACTGTATCATCATATCGTCCAGCTCTACATTAAATGTGGTCTAATGGATTATTAAGCGACGCAGATTTATCACGTACAACGTTGCGCAAAATGAAATGGTTTTCTTCCAAACAACTGCGTTAATTATATTTATCATAATGATTGTAAAAGTAACTTCAAAGCTTCACATTCTCTTTCAAAACACACACAAAAGGCGGTTAAGGGTAAGTGTGTGACCGTACGAACCTGATGTTTTCACAGGAACCCGACCTCGTCTGGCACAGAGATGAAACACAACACACACACACACACACACACACACACACACACACACACACACACACACACACACACACACACACACACACACATTGCCCTTAATGTTTTTCTCATCATCATTAACACCAAAGTTAACCTCTCTTTTATCTAAAAGTTTGCGCATTTGTTTCAATTTAGTTGTTCAAACACCATTTGGTTCATTTTCTAGCTAAACTTTTTTCTCTTTTTAGCTCAGATGATTTCTTGATGATGGTTTTACCTTTTACGCATGACTCCAGCATTCTGAGAATCTTCACTGCCCTAGAAATCCAGGGAATTCTCTGATTCCTGCAATTTCTGAATACACACACACACACACACACACACACACACACACACACACGAAAGGATGCACAAGAGTCAGAAGTTTCACGAGATCAAAATATTGGTGTGAAAAGAACATAAAAAAATGCATAATCGATGTATGTATATATAAATTTGCAGAAATATAACTTCTTTATATTCTAGATTTATATTATATTTCTAGAGCAATTTCTAGACACATTTTCAGTAGCACCTTTGGCCCTCTAAATAGAAAAAATACGTACGTACATTTTTAGAAAATGTGTGAGAGTGAATCCTGAGCATCATGAGATTTTTTTCTTCATGATGTTATAAGTATGTGGTGTGCGTGAAAGTCTCCTGTGATGATTTATTTTAAAAAAGAATTAGGTGTGAGTGAAGCGCGAGTGTGTTTGTCAGCTGTTAAGTGGAGACGCTGAGACGCTCCTCCATTGTTTAAACTTTTTCTCAGTGTTGCGGTGAAGGTTGTGTTCTTTTCCCCTCCGAGTCATTCCTCTCATTCCTGTGATTAGCGATGCTAGCCAGGGGCCGGCGCGTTTCTCACGCTGGGACAAGCAGCCCGTGGTGTTCTCTCTTTCTCCTTCCGTCGCTCTCACCTTCATTGAAGCGGTGGGTGGGAGGGAAAAGAGGGCAGAAAGACAGGAGTCCACACTTTCAGGGCTTCTTTTCTTTTCGTCCTCTCATTCCTCCTGCGCACACACATTCCTGAACGCTCCTGCTGGCGAGGCGGCATTCCGGCATTCTTTGTTGGGGATGAGGCCCGTGTGGAAGAGGTGTAATGATGGGGGGACGTTTAACAGCAACCGTTTCTTTTCTATAGAATGAGAGAGGGAGGGGACGGTCTGATGAGGATGACAGGGTGTGATTATCACCAAAGGCCACTGTGCTGGCAGGGGATAGTGCACACACACACACGCACACACACACACTTGATGGGATGGCATTATAGAGGATACTGCAGTCAGCAACACACACACACACACACACACACACACACACACACACACACACACACACACACACACATACATGCCAGAGGGAGGCAGGTGTGAAAGCCAATACAGCTATTTGAGATAAGGAGCTCCAAAAATGGGCACACACACACACACACACACACACACTCACACCCACCCACACACACTTTTCTCACTGCCTGCTCTCCACCTAAATCACAATAAACAAGGACATTCTTTCTCTCTCTCTCACACACTCTCATTCGGCTGTTCCTGTTACGTAGCGGCGTCTTGAGTGTTTGTGATAAAGTTTTCGAGTCTGGTTCTCATGGCTGACCTTCATCTTGCTCGTTCACGCTCTCACACACACTTTACGTCGCCTGACCTTAACGCCAAGCAAAATTTCCTTGCTGCTTTTCTCACAACACACACACACACACAGACACAAACAATCGTAGCATGCCAGCACTTTTGTAGAGCACATACATATTATCTTATATCACACGTTTGTATTTGGTGATAAGGGACTGGAATGTTGTTAATGCAGGGTCTGTCGAGTGTGTGTTTCTGTCTGCACTCTAATTCACACACATCATTTTACACAGTAACCGCTTTTCCTGGTGAGGGGCTCTTAGCGTCTAGGCTCGTTAAAAAAGGAGACCACGATATGAACGGCCCTACTAAACACGCGCTACCGATAGACGTTTAACGATACACTCCGGTCACGACTGCATTGGATTCACGTTTCTGGCTTTACAATTCAATCCGGGCCGATTCTCAGACTACGCTGAACAAAATTGTAATAAAGAAAAATTATGACAGAACAGAATTATGAAAACAATATGCATTGTTGTCTGTATAAAACCGAATACGTTAAAAATGGCGTTTGATGCTGTAAACTGTTATTTTAAAAATAAATACATTTCAAATTCTCCTAAAAAATATTTGGCTGGATAAAGAAATTCACTGACCTATAGAACATGACTGATTGAAACATGGGCACAGTGCCTGATGCGTCATTTAACTGTAACTAGAGCTCCAAAGTTGACTAAAATGACCATCTCTTTCTCAGGCACTGTAATGCCCCATTTTCTGTGTGTCCTGACTTGGCTCACATGGTGCTTGGGTTAAAAAGGTAATCACATTCAACACAGGTACTTGGTGGTGGAAATAACAGTCACACACAGGAAAACAGCTAGTTTGCCCAGCAGAGCCACTTCTCTCAGTGTAAAAGCAGAACAAGTCCTCCGATCAGCCACATAACCAACTGTAATTGATAATTACACTCATCTGAATGTAACCCGGCCAGTTGTGAATCCAGTAGATTTGATAAATCTCAACCGCACTCATATTGAAACCAAGGATCAGTCAGTGCAAACTTTCTACATGCAGGTCACAATCAAAGGGGGAAATGGATTACAAAACCAATTTTAAAGCCCTGGGACAAACCACTGTGAGACTTCTAAATAGAGGACACGAGGAACAGTGGTGAAGCTTGTTCAGAGAGACAACTGACCCCTCAGCCACGAAGACAAATCATTCCCAGAAGGCTCATCTAAGGCCAAAGAGCAATGCAAGCTGGAAACCACCGCTAAGCAAAAAAAAAACCCATCCATTTTAAATAAAAGCACCTTGATGATCTAGATACCTTCAGCATATAGGTGTTTTGGACGGATAATAGGAAGAGCAGTATTATGAGTTATGGGTGCCATTATGAATAGCATTTCACAGTAAGAACTAATAAGAAAAACATGTAGGGTGGAACGGTGATGGTAGCATGATGGTGTGGGAGCACTTTGCTGTTTCAGCTTCCAGAACTAGCAGGAAATCTGCACATTTCATGTCTGGAAATCTGTCTGCGAGCTGAATCCGAAGCAGCGAGACAATGATTCAAATGCAAATTCACTTCCGAATGGCCGAACGGAAACGGAGTTAATGTTTTGGACCGGCTTAGTTAGAGCTTTGAATGACATCAAATGGAAATGCTATTTTGAGGCAGAAGGAAACGAAGCACGTCTGTACCTCAAGCAATTCTGTGAAGTAAAGCAAAGAAAATTTTCAAGCAATGAAACCTGAAATACCGGTGTAACTACATCAGCCTAATAACTGATATCATTATTGGTACTGACAGTCATTCACTGCATGAATCGTAATAACATTGTTTTTCTTTAAATATATATGAGAGAACACGTTTAAACATGTGTTGTGTGTGTACTTTGTGGGTGCCTTTGTTTAATATGATAGAAAGACTAAAGCTGGGACAGAGATGTGAAATCAGAGCAAATCGGGAAATACTTTCTCGCACGAATCTGTAGGAGCTTAAAACATGAAGGCTGGAGCGAGTACTATGACTGACAATTAAGGCACAATGGTCGTGAGGAGTGACAAAACAAACATCAGCGTGATAAAAGTGAAGACACCTTTATAGAAACACACACACGCAGATTTGATAGGCTAGCTGCATACAGAGATAATTAAGCTCCTGCTGTGATGACTGCCTCACCTTCAGAGCGGCTTTTAAGCGCTCGATGCTCTTCGTTACGTCTTTATTTGCTCTTTTAACTCCACATTAACTATCCGTATTATTGCTGCGCCTGAGTATTCACGCTACACGCTCGGCTTCGGTTTTCGACACGCATTCCTCCGTTATCTAGTCTGGTACTTTAGTCATTGTCTGCTAGGTGTGTGTATGACTACAGGAGAAAAGTAAATTTGAAATTTGGAGGAAGGAGAACGATCAATAGACGGTCAATGCGTGCTCGGGTTCAGCGGATAATGTTTAACTCGATCGGAATCAGGGATCGGGAAGACAATGTTATCTGTCTGTGTTTGTTAAAGAGCTGAGAAAGGTATACGCCACCCATCCACACACACCACACACACGCTCGGACAGAGAGAGAGAGAGAGAGAGAGAGAGAGAGAGAGCAACCACCGATGACCATCAAATCGCTCTCATGAATCTGTCCAAGAGCTGTCATATCCCTGATGCTAACAGGATGGTTTGACTGAACTTACACACACCAACCAGCTCAAAAATCTCTCTGTCTCTCCTTCTCTTTCTTTCCCTCTACACACACACACACACACACTACACACAAGGCTATTTATTCGAGAAGACCCCCATACAGACTCAGCTTGGACCGCTCTTATCTGTTGCATCTTGCAGAACAAAGGGAATATAAGCAATCGAACACTTTACCGTTTATCACTGAAAATCTCGACCATGTTTCAGTCATTTCATTCCACCGGTCACGGAAAAATCACACACTCATACAGTCGCATGGTGGAGTCATATTTTTTGGTTTCAGATTGTCAGATTTCTCTCATTCTTATGCCTCGGATAGCACTATGATACGATGATATTAGCATTAAAGGAATGATTAGCATTAAGCGAGTAAATATTTACATTTTCAAAATGTATTAGATTATTGAATTATTGATTATTAAATGATTATTCCGGCTTAAACTACAACGTTAAAAACGAGCAAACAAAAAAATCAAAACAAAAAACAGCGACTAGCGACCTTTATAATCCAAGTTCACTTTCAACATTCATATCTAATCATCATTTCTATCATTTGTGAAAATTCCTACAAATTCTGTATGTCGAATGTAGTTATTTCTTTTTTTTTTTTTTTTTTTAATATTTTCTACTTTATACTGCTAGTTTGTACTTTAGCTCACAGGTCCAGGTCGAGAATGGGAGTGAAAGGGGATGTGCAGTTGCAGTTGTGTAAGTGATACCACTGTTCCTGCAGCCTGCATTTGAATTTGTTTGACCTGTTGAACATGAAAGGAAGAGGGACAACTGTCCACTGCCTCAGGTGGTCTAGAGGATGCAGGTGGGCTTCGTAATGTTCTCCATCCCCCATGCACACAATCACAAGCACACCTGGTCAGACTAAAGCTCTCTACTCTCTTCCTAGCCCCAATTTCTGTGTTGCCTACACACACACACACACCTGGTCGGCCTGTTTCTGTCTCTGAACCTGAGGAACATGCTGCCACCCCCGTGAGGAATTCAGTCATTCATCACCTTAGACAGCTGAAATCGTTTAGCCTTTGGGCTCAAGAAGCCCTTCGAGCAAACCTTCACTCACTCTAGCATCACGAAAATATCTTCACGAGCTTGTAGTTCTACAAAAGCAGCTAATTATGTCGGATTGCATATAAATGAAGTCATAAGAGCGGGTGTGATATATTTATATTCTTAACCATTTTCATATAAATTCTCTCAAAGTCTCAGAAATTTGCACTCAAGACTGTGGAGCAATGCCCAACTACACGTGATGAAATAACTATGCTACGTAACAGGCATTTTCGGACCAGAGGAACTTTTTCATAGTTCTTTCTTAGACCTATAGTTGGAATTACCCTTGTTTTTCTGGGTCTGCACTGCAGGAACTGAAGACGATCGTAGTTCTAGGGTGGCTTTTTTTTTAACTCCTACTTTAGGTTAGGTACTCTCTGAGGACAAGAGGAACCGTGAGTGACGTTTGGTGATTTGTTGAACACGTGAGCCAGTGCAGCGTTTAAAAAACAAACAAAGAAACAAAAAAACACGGTAGCTGTGTCAACAACAGCTCTTAACATTGGCATTAAAAAACGGAAAAAAACTAAACGTGCTCATCTATGAGCTCGTCCACTTAGCTATCGCGTAAGGAAACCCGTTATAAACTAATAATCCAAACATATTTTAAGTTGGCGCTCGCCAACTATTTCCCACCACGACTTTGCTCTTTATAATGTAAAATAAAGAATTTATTGTCAGCACGTAACACTTCCTGGTCTCCTCCATTCTACTGCGTAATGGAATGATCCGTTTCTATAGAAACATGCGACCAAAAGGCGACACGCGAAAGTGGACAAGTTTAAATCCTGATGTTGCTAGTGTTCTATTTTCACAGCAACGCAAAAACATTGGTGGACGAGACGCACGGTCATATGAAAATAAATAACAAGCTACTGATGTTGCTATAGCAACCGCTGGCCGACTTATGCCACTTCACTCGCATTCTACTGGCCGTGCGGAAGAAAAAGCCCTTGAAGGTGTGACGTTCAACCGTCTCAACCAATCGTAAAAAAGAGCGGGTAAACATGCAACACTGCAATATATTAAATATTAATACTTCTACTGTAATATCACTAACCATCACTGCAATAACTATAATTAACCTGAATACAAGGACGGCATGTGTGTCGTACATCGTATCGTTCCCTGCTATGAGCTACAGAATAAATAAAGCTGTTCTGTTTCTCTGACATGGCAGGCGTATGGCTCTGTTTGCTCGGTCTCTCAGCTAAAAGAAGAGAGCGAGAGTGTGTTGATCTTCCGAAGTAGGGGTCAGAGGTGAAGCCTGAGGGGGGCGAAGGCAGGACGTTTGACCCGGTGACACACAGCGCTCCCTCTGAAACCCCGCCGTCACACACAGTGTGTTCTCGAGAAACTTTAATAGAGTCTCGAACAGCGAGAGAAATAGAGAAAGCGAGACAGTAGAGGTGTGAAACTCGAGTTGACAGAGCAGCAGGAAGGATATTAACACGACATTCACATCAATACACACACAAATTAAAACGGTTTCAGCCTTCTATTGTGGGGACTTTTACAATCCTCGTGGAGGCTGGAGACTCACAGAGACAGAGAGAGAGAGAGAGAGAGAGAGGGAGGGAGAGAGAGAAAGATACAGAGAGAGACAGAGAGAGAGAGAGAGACAAACAGAGAGACAAAAAGATACAGAGAGAGTCAGAGAAAGACATAGAGAGACAGATACAGAGAGAGACAGAGAGAGAGAGAGAGAAAGAGAGAGAGAGCGAGAGAGACAGAGAGAGCGAGAGAGATCAGGTTGTTCTGTCCTCTAGTGGAGAGAAGGATACATTTCGTACGGAAACATTTACAGTCTATCACTAATATAGTGCATCACACTGACAGACTAATTCCTTTCAGCTCAACCTAAACAGCCTTAAGCTACAGTTTAAGGTTTATTTATATTGCCATAGCATCAGCTCTTCTTACACAAACCCTCGTCTCTTTGCACGTCATGCCAACGTTTCATCAGTAACACATCTATAACATACTGACAACATCTGAGTGACGAGGGATCTGCCATTATAAAGCGACTCGGAAACAACTGTTTGATTTCGAAGCGTCAGATCATCAACAGCCTGCAGATTCACACATGCAAATGGCTGTTCCACTTCCAGAAAGAAAGAACACGCAGATCCAGTGCACATGTGGGCATAGTTTATAGAGCGTTGCCTGAGACGTTTTCTGTGTGTGTGTGTGTGTGTGTGTGTGTTGTATTGTGTTGCCTGTTTCTCACGCCGCACTCCACGGTCATGTCTCTGTTCACCGTGAGCTCAGTTTCCTGCTATTGAAATAACAATCACTGTCCCCCTCCCCATTACCTTATCCACCCATCTCACTCACACACACACACACACACACACACACACACATACACATACACAGTCCAGAAATTCAAGCACATGACTGCTACTTGTTCTCTTTTTTTAACACTATTTCTCTATACTTATAGAGTTCTCTCTCTCTCTCTCTCTCTCTCTCTCTCTCTCTCTCTCACACACACACACACACACACAAATTTGCTTTACTATCCTTGTTAGGACCTTCCACTCACATCATTATTAAAGTATATAATGACTGCTATGCCTACACCTAATTCTAACCTTAACCTTAGTAAGCAAAAGGAAAACTTTTTTTCATATTTAACTTTTTCTTTTTTATATTTGAAATATTTTGAAAGGTTTACCACACACATAATAATAATAATAATAATAATAATTTGGTAATCACTAACCTGTACCACTTAGATGTCACCGACCACGTCTATACAAAAGAACAAAAACAAATGTTTATTCCACGATTATGTATAATATCTTACAATATTGTATCATGAAGCCTAAGGGCAGTTGAGGCAAGAATAAACATTTCTTTAAAAAAAAAAAAAAGGAAAGGAAAATGGTGAAAACTCAGGGTATTTTTTGCACATTTTTTGTAAATAAAGTAATAAATCTTTTTGGACTTTCTGAAACATTTGAACACGACTGTCTTTCTTTCTCCATTAAATTACTCCAGTATTGGGACGTTTCATGAAAAGAGTTAAATCACACATTTGTGTTATAGAGTCACGGACTTCCAAACATTTACTGCCCCCCTTCACTGTTTACTAAAGAATATAAAGCTTAAGGTTATGTTGATGATTTGTTTACTCATCCTTCGCTCTGTTCATTCTACAGCTATGGCATTAAGACCTTTCAACAAACTTCACTTAAATTTGAAAGAAAATCAGTTTTTTTTCCCCTGTCGTAGCTTCGAGATTACGAAATTGGCATCCAGCACAGGAGACGTTTTAAATCCAATTTAAACATGTATTTATTCTCCGAGGCATCTGACTCTATAGGACGGAGTCTTCCGTTTTGTCTCTTCTTTTCATTTGTGCTTTTTATTTTATAAATTCTTTACATTTTTTATTGATTCATTGCTTTATGTCATTCTAGTTGTATTTTTTTTTTTCTCCAAAAAAGTACTCGAGTTTATTCCGCAGCACTTTTCCCAACAATACGCAGGATGTCTGTATAAATTACAGCAACTTAACAGAATTCAACACCTTCCTTAAGTGAGTTTTGAGTAAACAGAATAAATTCCTCAGGACAGGATAATGCGTCATAATAACGGAGTATGCCGGAGTATATATATATTGCGTGTTTCTACGTTTCTTTGAGAAGTACTCGAGTGAAATATTAATTAATGAGTGCAATAAAAATTTTACAATCGTAAAGAAAATTGGATAAGAAACATTCACGTTTGAATAAACAGATAATAAGTAACAGTAATGTAATGAAACGAACGGGCTACTTACAGATACACTACAGGTTAAGATCAAATAAAGAAGCAAAAAATCAAATAAAGAAATAAAAACCTTAACAATAATCTAGTCAAAAACCTATGGAGGATGCGGTGGAAAGCTTATCTCTGGGAAAAAGACACACAGCTTTAAAACACACACACACACACACACACACACACACACACACACACACACACACACACACACACACCATCAGTGTTCCAGCATTTTTAACTGAAGGTGACAGGCCACCCTAAACACTATTTCTCTATACTTATAGAGTTCTCTCTCTCTCTCTCTCTCTCTCTCTCTCTCTTTCTCTCTCTCTCTCTCTCATCAAAGTGAGTCTCCGATCTGTCAGCACAGAGGTGGCGTTTGAGATTAACACACCTAAGGTTCAGAGTTTAACCTCTTCCGAGACATGGGAACCAAGAGCGGGGGGCCTGAGGACAAAAGTGAGTTAGACCTTCATAAAGGCTAAAGGGTAAAAGGTGTGCGTGTGTGTGTGTGTGTGTGTGTGTGTGTGTGTGTGTGATTCTCCCCGGAAGCTCCTTCTCTCTCTGTTTGCCAAAGTCTTTCTCTCTGTAGTAGATTGTTTGTCTTGCAGCTCAGAGCCTCTGTTCACCTCTCTCCATCAGAGAGGATGAGAAAATCCCCCCGACTTCACCTCCTCTCTCTCTCTCTCTCTCTCTCTCTCTCTCTCTCATCTTTTCATGCTGCTCGGCCCCTCTAAGGCAGAGTGACAGGGCAAACATGCATCGCATGGCGTAGAGGTAATGCATTGGCAGAGCCGACTATTCACACTGTGTGTTTCATAAACACAGGATTAACCACAGACACACACATATACACACATACACACACCACCCTGGGTGACACACTTCCAGAGTAATAGAAGCTGACACTGTTTGCAAAATGGTAGCATTCCTTTCTCTCTCCTTTCACCTCTCTCTCACACACACACACACACACACACACACACGGCACTGACTTCAATTCCCCATGGCCTGTTAACAAGGAGTGCCGCGATACATCGTCAAAATATTCCTCAATATATCTGCACCTGTATATTTTATCTTTAGTTGAGGGTACTCTTCTGAAACACCGAGATTGAGAGTCATTACACGGAAGTTGTGTAATCTGTGGAAAACCTTGCCTAGGATACTTCTGAAGAACATCAGCAAATATCTGGATGACTCAAGCTTCATTCTGTGCCTCTAATTATAATAAAAGAGTTAATTAATTAGGGGCTGCTTTGGGATTTAGGCTAAACAGATTTCTATTTCAAAAATAGTCACAACGTGCGAAGGGGCACGTGGTTTATAAATGGACTAATCGGAACATCGGGGCCTGTTTTAAACACTTTGTCAGACAGCTGTAAAAGCTCGAGATGGTAGAGAGGGTCCGAAATCCAGGCTAATGACCCGACGCTTTCCCAGAAGCTCAGGGTCCATTTTTAGCAGGAAGCAGGAATACAGATTATTAGGTTTTCTAGGTAACAAACTAATTGATAACAGCAGTGGTTATATTAACTCTTCAGCCTTGCTGGTTAACTCAGTTAAAACAGATTTTTGCTTTTTATTTATTTGCCATTACGCCAGGTCATGCTGTACTGGGTACTGTATTAACCTCCAAAATGTTTTAGTGACTCCCAATTTAGAAAATTCGTGATCATCAAGACCCTAAAATAATTATGCATCTACATGCCACCTGTAGATTCACTCCATTTTAATCATATTTGGCTCACGATGTACAGTAGGCTAGTTTTCGACCGTGGTAGTTAGCATACTGAAAGAGGCTGGCCATGAGGCGCGACTTCCTCTGAACGATCCCAAATATTATCCAATACATTGGAGGATTTGTGCAGTTGTGGGAAATGAGCTACAATCTAAATACAATGCAATCTAGTAACTAACATAACCACAAAACCCAAATCCAAGCACAGACCCTACGCTGGCTATTCGGCACCACTGGCATTTGAACTTGCAGCCTTCGAAACCTTAAAATCTACTGAATTACCGCTGCCCCAAGTTATTATAAATATATTATAAAAAAACGAGCCGCCCTAGTACCGGGCACTATGTCATTTTTCTCTGTTGTTAATACGTGCCTGTGTCCTCTGCTATATCCAGGTCTCTGTCTCCACCTTGTGGATGTGTGTGGTACTGCGTCTCAAAGCAATACTTTCTTAGGTTTTGTCTCCATCTGGTGGTCTGATCCCGCACTGCGATTTGGGTGCATTATTGGAGATATTAGTACAGGCGAATTCTGCGCAGCAGCTGTTACCAGAGCTCTCGCCTCATTAACAATCAATTAACAACACCAAGGATCATAAATTGCTGCTGCTATAAAGTGGTAAATGGACAGATTCAGTTAAACAGCCATGTCATGCAGACAACATGGACAGATTGCTCGGAGGCTGAGCAGAAACATTACACGTACTTGCTACACACTAATAACCTCTACACTAGTTTCAGTCCATTTGATTTAGTCCGGAGTAGCTGGCGTTTACAAAACACGTCGACTCGGCATTTTCCAGAGACGGTCAATGTCATAATAACGAGAAATCAAGCGTAATGAATGTTGCAGGTTCAGAAGCGGATCTAAATAAAGCGCCGCCGCATCGCTCCCTTTAGGTGCAGATAATGTTAAATCCCAAGTGGGATTGGGGGTGAATTAAAAAAGCAGGAACCACAATGAGAATAGACCAACATGTCGATGAGAGAACTTTACACACACACACACACACACCCAAAATAAATGTATTACAAAATAAATCATGGATGCCAATGAGACCTAATGTTAATTATAAAGATTAATAAGGATGCCACTCAGGATGAGTGTTCAGCTTACAGCCGGGTGCAAAAGTTTGTACCCCCATGGTTTTTTGTATGGAAGGAATGGAGTTCAACCAACAAATTTCAAGTGAAAACAAATAAAAAAAGAAAAAGTAAAAACGTACAATAGCTTGATCGCCTAAGTGTGCAAGGCCAGTAATATCTCTTCTTCTTCTGAGGTCATTCCTTTGTTGGTTTGGAGTTGTGCTTTGGGTTGTTATTGTGTGCTATGGTGAAGTTTTTGTCCTTTTTCTTGTCCTTTCGTCTAGTTTGGAGGGACGACCTGTTCTCGGTAATGTCACTGTGGCGCAAGGGTTACCTTCATCGATGACAGCTGGATGATAAAACTGCTTTCGAACCTGAGTTTGAATGTGATGTGTGTGTACACTTGTATATAACTTTCGACACATTCCTATCTCCATTTGAATTTTGTTGGTTGCCGTGTCACCTTAATACTAGAAAAAGATCTGGTTGGGGTAATTTTTACAACAACAACAAAGAAAAAAGAGAATCCAAAAGCTGCAGAACTTTAGATTATGCGAAACACTTCCACTCACCTCCTCCAGCTAAGCTTTGAAAGCGGATGGTGAAACCAAAATAAGTCTGCAGACTGGAAATGAAGTCATTTCTACTCATGCCAACTCCACCACTGTTTCCTGTATCAACAGAAGGTGAGACGGTGCATATACGGCATATTAACACAAAGGATGTGAATGTCTTATAATGAAGAGATGATTGTCTGTGCTTCCTGTACAGCACAGTTTGAAAAGAAAAAAAAAAAAACAAGGTAATAAAGAGTTTTCCTTAAAGTTACCTATATGCTATCTAGGGTTCAATAGCAATTCTCATCAGTAATGGTTAGAAAATCTGAAAACTGCATAACAATTAAGTACAATCAGCATTCGACACTGAACGAATCAATATCATTACAGTAGTGAGGAATACGGCTACTTGCTCAGACTCTGCTTTTACTAACGTTTTGCATGCCTACAATTCTCTGAAAATATGCTTAATAACAAACGCAGCTATTCAAGAAAAATTATTTCAGACATATGACCTTGCTATGACCTTGACCCTAATTGGGTCAATTCGAAAGGCTCACCTATTAAAAATGATAATGCTATATAAACCATACCACTCGTTCTTCAGAATGGACGGACGGATACGCGATGCTACCAGCACCAAGTGACGGAGCCGTAAAAAGTCTGTTCTATTTGGAATGTTTCGGGGCAACATCGCGTCACTTCGTTGTTGATTACTTTTCTACAATAGCGTGAACTTTTGTGTTTTATTTCTTTATTCGTGACGCATTTACAGGCTTAAACGTTCCGCACCGTGACTCTAGCTTACATCGCGCTGGTCATATCAATTTTGTTATAATTAGAACGGCTCGCATTTAACGGAAACTCAGTCAGCTCACGGTCATGTTCGTCTCATGATGCAGGGTTGAAGTAAAGTGTTATTTGTTTATCTCCTGGTTGTACGTACAGATGAAACAGGAAGTGCTTAGCATAGCGAAAGAGAAATAATAAATGCATTGTATAACGCTGTATTGTGATAAAATGAGAATGATTTTAGATGTAGTCCGGAATGCTGTAGAAGAAAACTGCGCCTCTTTAAATACTGTTCTTTTAAATTCATTAGCAGCTCATCCAACCAGAGCGGGATCGGTATCGCCAGAACGAGGCGTACAGGGTAAACCAGGGTTCCTAATAATAAAACAACCCTGCTGCTGGATCTCTGAGTGCAGCCATCTTGAAAGAAGAAAAAGTCGGTGGCGGCCTCAGGAAGTGGTGAAGCATCATGCCTGCGCTGAGAGTTGCAGGCGTTGAAAAGTCTGCATCTACCACGTGAGTCAATCGCACTTCCTCTAAACGATACCTACTCTTTCTCACACACATTCTTCTCTTTTACTGGCCCACCATCTCTAACCGTGGGATTAACTAAAGACAGCACCGCGGCCAGATCATCGGATGAGCAGGTAAGGGTGGATTTATTTTTTCGCCAGCCTTCATTAACGTGACCTTATCAGCTGGCGAAAACTGGAAGATGGTGAAATCTCTCATGTGATAGATAGAAAGGACGGACGAGTAGTGGTTTGGTTTTAGATTAGTTTTTTGGGGTTTTTTTCCTGCAGGCCTTCCTGGGTGCTTAGGGCTTGTTTAGTGGCCGGAAAATACAATCCTGTACATATTATTTAGATTCACAAGATGCCAAATATATTTCAGCTTAAATATTACGATAACATTAGAATTTTTTTTTTTTTTAAAAAGATAACCTATAAGCCTATTTTGCTAGGGTTTGTCACATGCATGTCATATTGCATTGCAATCCTAAAATGTCCTGGAAACACAAAAAAAAGTGTTCAATGGTGAAAAAACACTGCAATAAAGGATGTGCCATCTTGCTGTGCTTTTACTTAAATAGACTCTGTGATCGGCTGGCATTCGGTTTCCGTTACCTCTTTTTTTTTTCAAGTGATTTATTTATTTCCTGTTGTTTCAAAGAGCGTATTGTTACCATGTAGCAACCACGCAGGATTCAAGTGTGTGTGTGTGTGTGTGTGTGTGCACGACGCACTTTGTGGGTGTAAGAGTTAGGGTTTCCTCACATTTTAAACTGCAAACTTTCCATAACTGGAGTTGTAAACATCTCTTTTGCTGCATTCAGACAAACACAAATGTCAGAAAATTTCAGAATTTTGGCTACTTGTATCTCAGTGCTTCCGTTTTGTTACATTTACTGACCAATCGTTCCAAACTAACCAATATTTATGTAATCTTCGATGAGTACCTATTAATTACACAACAATTAATACACTAATAATAATAATAATAATTATAAGTCCTTATTATCCATCTTACACCATGTTATTCATCTGCTAACACTAATTACTCAGTAACTACTAAAGAAATAGGAAATAGGAGTTCTAATTAAATTATAGCCTCAAATAAGTTAAAGGTTATACTGAACTATTAATCTAACCATATTTACCACTTAGTGTTAACGCTAAACTGTTTTATTAGGTACCATTCTACGTCACGGTTAGAATAAGTTCTGTAACAGTACTGAGTAAAGGGAGGTGGGAGGTGGGTTCAAGTACCCTTTTTTTTTCCCCTTTAACTCCATGAGTAAAATCATAAAGCTCCGCCCACAGATCCTGACTCGTAGAGTTCAACTGTGCTGAGAAAAACAAAATACTACGTACAGCGTACACAGAAATGTTCCGCTTCCCATATTTCCCATGAAAACGTGATTTTACTAATTGGCATATCAGCTAGTCTGTAATTGCGCGTTTCAGTTATGTAGCGCGAACGTGATCAGTGCATGTCGTATTAACACGATTTTAATACATGATCAAATCATGTGGGATGAACAAAAAAAACTAATCGTGTTAATGCAACTCAATTCAATCGTGTGGATCTGGTGAACGAATTTGAATGTAGAGTTAGCATGCTAACTAGAGTTTAGCGGGCAGCCTTGAGCTGCTCGAAAGTCAAGTTAGACTTTTTTTTTTTGAAGCACAGAACTTCGCAGGAAAAGTTACCTGGCTGCGCTGGGCGCTTGCCGACTTCAGCCACACGTTTCTTCTTTCTGAACAGACTAAGATGACGTTGTAGTGATTGAGTGTTCGGGATTGTCTAAAAAAAGGTTTGACAATAAGCCCATCCGATCACGAACAAGCACTCCAGATGGACTTTTTAAGCACTCCAATTTCCTGAGCTAATTTTCTAATAGGTCAATTAGAAGTATTTTTAAAAAATCACGCTTTTATTTCCTAGGTTATTTGTAAAAGTAAGAAATAAAAAAAAAAATACTATTTCACCTATAAAACGTTCAAATAAACTCTCATGACGTGTCCGCGGACCTACACACCTTCTCTAGGAGTTCTGCCCTAGTTGTCATGGTTACCCTAATTATTTATAGAAGTAACTGCATAGTAACAAGACTACTGAACATCCATGGTGATCATAGAAGAATCACATGGCAATGGATACATGCTTTTTTTTTTTTTTTAACTTATTCAAAACGGAAATAAAAATAAAAACTTTAGGCACCGATTTAAAAACAAAAAAGGTTTTTTCTTTTTTTTTTTTTTCAATTGTTGTTGCAGTTTTACGTTGTTATTCACATTACAGCAAACTTGATTCTACCTAGCTAGACATTTCCAGTTATGTAATGCTAACTGCTAATTCTAAGAGTGGTTAAACAGATGAGTAAAGTTTCTTTTACAGCACAGACTGAACACAGCATGTACGTTTTATTGTGTGCAGCATGTCACAGGTGCCTTTTCCGCAGTTTGGCTGATGAAGTCGATTCGTTGTAGTCAGTATATTTTTGGTTAGTAGCTTGTAGTATAGCTAGCTACTAGATATTTTTTAAATCATACGCTTGTAGCGTGACATGTTACAACTGCAACGTAGCTTCCTCAACACTGGCTAGAAGACGAACAGGACTTCAATAAAGCGTTTGTTTTGCCGAAGTTCCTTAATTATTTGTATTAAGCAATCACTTCCTTTAAAAAGCCGCCCGATTCCCCTGAACATCGTGATTGTGAACTTTTAAGATAGAAGCATTCATAAGTAAACATCTAAAGGTTTTCATTAATTTTACATTGTTCAGGCATATTTACTGACGCTGTAAATAATGTGAAATAGCAGAAGTGCTGGTCTCAGCACGGACATTTTCACATATTCAAATGATAGTAAAATGTCCAAACTGGCCTCGACCAGTTCTGCCGAGTTCTGTCACCTAAAAGCTAGCAGAGGGCAGTAAAAACTGTTACATGATCTGTCTTCATGGCCTGATGTTGCAATGATGCAAGCCTTCGTTTCAGGAAGCTGACTTGACATCGTAAACACATGACACCGGGAAGTGAGTCAAGACCTCCTAATCTACATCGTTCCCGTATCTAAAAAGTACACAAAGAAACCAGAAGATTGCTGACACAGCATAAAACGTGCTATTTTTCTGGAAACGGTGTATTTTGCTATATACAGTCAACTCCAGAATTACCAGCACCCTTTATGAAAATGAGCAGGAAACGTACAGTATAAAAAGAGGAACACTTTTAACGAGTGATATTTTGAGCTGAAACATATGGGGATGTTGTATAGTTTTGTTATCTGCACCTCCACACTTAATCCCGAGCCACTTCCTGTAATGACTAACAGGGTTGGAGTCACTTGTAAAGCATCCATGCGGGACGTTTCAAGCTGTAATATTCTTAGGGTTGCGTAACAGGGCCTCTTTCTTCAATTAAATAGATTTAGGCTTTAGATTAAAGTAACCAGGTATCAGCAGTCAGGTTTTTTTTTTTTTTTTTTTTATTTTACTCACTAAACAATCAACATAGATGGTCCACCTCCATATTTTATAGTGGCTCTCAGGTGCTAGTCCTTGTACGCCGTTTCCAGTTTTCACAGAAAATCTTGTTCGTGAAAAAAACAAAAAAAACAAAACCTATAGGATTAACGCCGTCCCTTAAAACGAAAGAACTAGGGAAGTGGTTTTAAGCACTACGCTGTTGGTAGACGTCCACAACACCACCCCGTCACTGAGAGCAAACGGACTCGTAAGATAGTTAAGAGAGTGTGTTTTCACGATAAAACTGCTCCCAATGTGCCCGTTTCGTTTCCACACCAGCAAAGTGATACAGTTCTGAGATGGGGTCAATAAAAAGGGGCTCGTATAAAACGAGCACCTTCAAATAAAAGACATATATCACTTCCAATAGAAAATACTGACGCTTTGTAGAGGTGTTATAAATAGCACACACTTTCAGCAGAGGAAGTGTACTCACAGCGAGAAACTCGGTGACACAGCGACGACACGGATGACCAGAGAAACGTTTTCGGCTTTAGTTTACATATGGTGACTTCAGGTACTGAACTGAAATTCTTTGCAATGCAGTATTTGTGTCTCCGGCCTTATTCAACTAGTCTTGCTACAAATCCTTTATTAGATTACTCTTCAATGAAGGATTAATTGGAGAACTGAGGCATTAGAGTCAAGTTTAATATTGGGATTCAGGTTCAGGAGCATTTTTTGATGCATTAACCTAGCACTTCATCTTAGGGGAGAATAAAAGCTTTATATGTTTGAGCTTTTCTGTTCTTGTCCACTGTTCCAGCGCTAGCGCCATGCAGAATGTATCGAAGCCGCCTCTTCCTCTGGTGCTGCCTCAAGGAGCCGTAGCCATGAGGGTCAAAGGCTCTACAGGCAGCGGCGAGCGCCTGAGTCAAACCAAGTCCATGGTCATACCGGATCTCGACGCATCACAGAAACCAGTGAGATGTCCTCCTTTTTCCACAAACACTCACACAAAACACTACACCACATCATTACCCTGCCTGATTATCCTTAGCGTCTAACTGTAACCTCGTCGTCAACAAGTATTCGTCGTTAACCTTCATTAATTTCTAACTAAGTGCTGTAATTCAAATCACGTGTGTCTTTCATTGATTATGGTGAAGTTTTCTTTAAGGGAACGTTTATTTATCATTTTTGGAAGGAGTCTCCTGTGTCAGCTCTTAGCGACAGTCAGAGTAAAGTTTTCGACATGGGAGAGTCTCCAAGATGGAGGGCTTTGCACTTTGAAGCCTATCTTGAAAGAACAGGTCAATGTATAGTTCTAATGAAATCTGCCGTACCAAACACCTGTAAATATCGTGGCCATTAATAGACCATCCTGCGCTACTCAAAAAACTGTACTATATATTCAGGATTATGTGCTGAATGATAAACATGAGACTTAATGTGATAAAGACACAGCGAATAGGCAGCAGAGGGCAGACGAGAACTGTGTTACAAAGCTTGAACCGTCTACTGCTTTCACGAGACATAAATATCACTTACTGGCTTCCAAGTTACGGCTCTCCTAGTATGAAAACGTAAACCAAGGTTAACCAAGCGACATAACGAATCTATAAAGACTTGACATTAAAACATCATTCCTGCAAATAATGTTAATGGAATTATGTTAGACATTTTGGATGAAAACTATGTAATGATCATTGGTGGAATTGATATATTTCGATTTGGAATTGAGTCATTTAGACTGTACAGAATGACAGTAATCAAAGGCAAGCCGTATTTTCCTAATTTTCAAACAAAGGCTGCACACGATGGGTTTCTTTGTTTCACTGATGTCTTAATTACGGTATAAAATCACCATGTAATTGAAATTCTCTAATTTTGCCGCAGCTTAACCGACATCGCAGGAATCAGTCTCAGCACAACAGCAGTCAGAGTGTACACCAGGTGTGTCTACTTACTCCATCACAAATAGGAACCGTCTGCACTGACTTTGCACATGAGCACGTTTAGCTAGCGATCTAAAATGCTACTAAGCGTCTATTGCTAAGCAGTGGACAAAACACGGACTCACTAACAACACCTGGCAAAAATTACGGAATCGCCGCACTTCGATGATACTCGCACAGCTTTTTTACTTTGCAGCGCATAAACAAATCACAGCTTTGAAACCAAATTTTTGTTTAATAGCGGAACATTCCTCGCTTCGGGAAACATAAACAAATGAAATTAAAATAGTTTAATTAATGGCATATGAAAGCAAATTATGGAATCACCTTGTCATTTGCGTTTCTAAAACAAATACCCACGTGAGTCTGAAAATGCAAATCAGCCTGCTGTTAGAAGAGTGTTTACAGATCTTAACAAGCTGTTGGACTCCGCCCAAAGGAAACATGGCCTCAATAAGAGTCAATTGGAACAACGGAAAGGATTATAAAACTCCTTTAAGAAGGGAAATCCAAGGTGAAGCGGGTCAAAAGATGATGGTTGGTCTCAGTCGGCTGTGTCTAAAATTTGGTGCAAGAATAAACAAAAGAGGAAAGTTCTAAAAGGAAAACATACGAGGAGACCAAGGAAGATGTCAGGATAGAAAACTCAAAGCAACATACCTTCATAATGGAATGAAATCTAGAAGAACCATGTAACATGTAGAAGAACCGAACGAAAACCAGCACTAACACCTAAACTGAAGAAAACAAGGTTATAGTAGGCTAAAGAGAAGCAACCATGGAGTGGGATGATATTCAGTGATGAATCATGAATCTGCCAAGAAAATGATGCTGGAACTTTTGCCTATGACATTCTAATGAGACATATGAAGACGACTGCATGAAGAAAACAATCCAATTCCCACAGTCGTTGATGATACGGGGTTGCGTGGGGTCAGGTGAAGGACCAGGGGAGATGGCAGTCGTTACCTCAACAGTCAATGCACGCTGCAATTTTGGACAATTTTCTCATTCCATTGATAGAAAACAGGTCTGCTGATGAAGTCCTCTTTCAGGATGATAATGCATCTTGCCACAGAACAAAGAGCGTTAAAGCTGTTCTTCAGGAAAGATCTCAGTGACATGGCCGGCAAACGGTCCAGATCTCAATCCGATCGAATATTTATGGTGGAAATTAAAAATGACAAGGATCCTGCAAAGCTGAAATGTGAACCACTGTTCGAGAACGTTGGACCCAGATGATGATGGAGATTTTCCATTATTGATGTCAGAATTCAGACTGTCGTGAAAGCCGGAGCGGGACAACAAGGCACTAATTGTGATTTGTTTTTTTTGAACAATTGATCAACTTGAATTGGAAATGAGATATGCCATCAATTAAAGCAATTTAATTCCTTCGTGGTACATTTCACTAAGGCAGAATGTTCACCTACTAAACAAAAATAGCTTGGGGTCATATCTGTGATCTGTTTATTTGCTGCGAAGTAAAAAAGCCGGGTGAACATCCTCCAAGTGTCCTGATTCAATCGTTTTTGCCATTGGTTGATGAGTAGCATCCAAAGAATACAAAAATTACAATGGAAAAAGTCAAACATATACCATGGACAGGTTTTGTAATTGTTGAAAGCTTTTCTGACGATAGATGCTGATTTGTTGTTGTTGAACTGTGTCGTAGCTCCAGCCATGTTTGCATGGAGCGTATCTGAACAAAACCAAGATCTCGGAAGGAGGAAAGAAACTCAAGTAAGTAACCCTATTATATTTTTCATGAACATATTTCATTCTTCATGTTTATTCACTCTGAGGTCATGTATACTTTGTCATTATATGTACATTCCTAGGGCCGTATAAAGAGTGTCAATATTTACATGGGGAAAGTTCAGATTATTAAAATGAAAATAGGTACGTTTAGGTTACACCTCAGTGGCTGCTAGCTTTATCTCGAGTGGAAGAATCCTTAAAGAATATAATTACATACAAAGAACTTATGTTTAAGCCCAGAAACTATCATAATATATAATATAATATAAGCAAATGTAATCCACCCCCCCAAAAAAAAGAAAAGATATTCTTTTTTGTTTTGAGAATATCTGATTAAAAATATTAATAAAAGTGAGAAAACGAGATAAAATGAGAAAAAAAAATCATGGACTTTAAAGGAAAAACACTACAAGTGTCATATTTGTGTATTTAAAGGGACAATACTATAAGGACATATTTATGTATTTATTCTCTGAATAAGTGCTTCTGCTAAATGCTTTAAACATAATAAAAATAAGCAATTTAAACTTGACGGTATACTCCATATAGAAGGGCATTAACCGATCCGCATTTTATGTTTTTAAAGTTACAATGATGATTTTATTATGTTTTTAAAGTTACAATACTATACATGTCGTATTTATGCGTTTAAAGCGACAATACATAAGTGTAGTATTTATATATTTAAAGGGACGATACTATAAGTGTAATATTTAGCTATTAAATAGTGTCTTCAAATATCATTACTGGTTGTTTAAAGTCTGAATACGACCTCCGATTACTTTTACTTGTCATTTGTAGCCGTGGTCTCGGAAATGCTCACATTCTTTGAGCACTTACTATCAATAAATTCCTCTGCAGGAAAAACTGGACATTTGCCTGGGTTGTCCTTTCATCAAACGAGCTGCATTTTTACAAGGAGAGCAAGCAAGAAGCGATGGCCAGTCTGGTAAGGTATCCGCGTCATGGTGTACACGTGCATTCGATCAGCAAATATCTACACACCTACACATACAGCCCCATTGAACTGAACTTTTAACAGCCTTGATGACGAAAAGCTGAATAATTCAGTTTTTATGTGCATGTTGGCGTGTGTGTTTTGTGTTTCAGTCCTCAGAATGGAGCTGTAAGTGTTGCCAGAAAGCTTGTCTCTTCATATAGATCTAAAAGTTGCAAAGGATGTTGGATAAAATGGGTGATTTAAAACAGAACCCACTCTGTTCACCCACATGGAATCTCTCACCCACACTCACTGCTCTGGTCAGATTACCTTACTGACTCTGGTACTGAGAAATCACTTCTTTTTACCTTTTTCTCTGTAAGCTGTTGAAAAAAAACCAACAACAAGAAAAAAAATAGCGAAGCCAAACCTTCATCGCCAGTTATACTTCCATGTACTGATGCTGTTGGGGAATAGAAATAGAGTAAAAAACTAAATAACGGCATGGAAGAAAAGTTGTAAATGAAACCGAGAGGTTCCAGGTGGTCAGTTACACATTCCTTATTTCAGACAACCATCTCACGTTACACGATCACACCGGTTCAATACCAGGATTCTTCTTCTTTTATCACCAGCCTGCGTTTTTGATTTGATCTGATATGGTCCAAATGTAAACATTCGTTGTTCATTTCACAATTGTGGACTCTGTTATCCACAGAAACCAGGGATTAAACCGGAAGGAGTGGACCTCAGCGGCGCCGTCGTAGACTGGACGACGGAGAAGTCGAGTCGGAAGAACGTCTTTCAGGTTGGAAACTTTCTGCAGTTGGCAGTGCTTCTTTTGAGGCCAATTAGATGCAATCACTTCGTATCACGTCTTCATCATGGTCCAGCTGCCTTGTATCTTCACACAGATTTTGAAAAGACTTTTGACAGATTATACAATTATGCCTGTGGAAAGTCATCTAACTTACTTTGTGAGGACACGCAGACCAAAAACCCTAATTCCTAAACTGAATCACTGTAACGTTTTTCAACCCAAATCAAATAAGGTGCAGTATCAGTTGTAATCTATCTGTGATCTTTTTCGTACTCAAAGCATTCATATCAGTTCTTATATTGAGATTTAACCCAATTGTGGGTGTGGTCTATACCAGAGTGTTATTTTTCTTGGTTAATCCTAACACTATGCCCTGGAAACACTACAGAAAAGTCAGTTTCTATTCTTAATTTACAGCAAAATATAGCAGTCTACAGAACATCTCCTGAATCAGAAGCCTTGTGGAAGAATTCTGTCTAGGCCAACTATATTTCAAAGCAACGATGTCCTTCTCAAATCAAGAAACTGTTATTTAGACTACACTTGACAACAACATCCGTCTAATAATATCTGGTCCGATTTACTTCGGTTTCGGGGTTTGTTACATTCCAGAAAGATCAGAAAAGTTGATGAACAATGTATAAACCTTGCACTTGCACAACTTAATTTTTTGGGTTTTGTCTTGCAGGATCACAGTCCCTAATAAATAGCAAGGTTTATAAAAAAAAAAAAAAAAAAAAAAATGATATCGGAACCAGAATGCCGCCTACTGTTAATGTTTGCATAAACAAAACCGGACTAAAATCCACCTGTAAATAACCAAGCGCGTGCACAACGCAGCTGCTTTTTTAAAATTTTTTTATTTTTGGGATTTTTCTCCACAATTTAGTCATGGCCAATTCCTACCCACCCATCATACGACTAGGGAAAACCAGGGAGCGCAAAAGCTGTCACAGCTGTCGCTTCCTCCGAGTCGTGTGACGCCAGCCTCTTTCGAACTGCCGCACATGCAACGTCGACGTTAGTTAGTGTAACACACTCGGAGGATGAACTCATAGACACCCATGATTGGCTAGTGTGGCTGTGATTGACAGGAGAGAAAGTATGCCACCCTTTCCTGCCTGATAGCAAGTTCGATCCGAGTTCAAGACTAACATTAGTTAGTCTTCTTATGTGTACACACTGTGTAATTTACAAACACTCAGGAGGACGAGTAGGACACGAACGAGTTTACAAGATTTTCCTGAAGACCGAATTTCTTCTGTAAACACTTGTACGTACGATTTACAAATAAATCCGTTCATATCCAGCTCGATATACGAAGCCCAACATTGTTATTTGTTAAAAACGCATCATGCTTTTTACCTATTTATAGCCATGTTCAATCATGTTAAGTTAATTCCTATTATCACTTACTTTATAGCACAACAAGCTATTTCCCTCATCAGTACCTCTTTTTTCACTCTCAAAGTTAATTATAAAATAAAAATCCCCACAGTTTGTCATGTTACAGAGAAACCACAAAGTGCAAAACCATCTGCCCTAATGACTTTCTCATGGCAGAAAACATCATAGCTTTGACTGTTACCAAGCACTGACACTGGAGACTCCTTCCAAGAAAGATAAACAAACATCGCCTCACCGGAGACTTCACCATAATTACACACTGTGAGATTCTCGTGATTCGTGAGGAAAATGAGGAATCGGAAGCCAGGCTCAGAACAACCGTTCTTTCTTTTCCGAGCATTTGTCAGCGCTTTTTAACTCTCGGTCTCTCGCAGAGACACGCACGACCACAACCACAGACACTAAAACAGTTCGTCTCAGCTCTCGCGCTCTGGCTTCCGTGCCACTTCCTGCTTTTATCTACACGCCGCCGCTCACAGAAACACAGAACACAGAACTAATCACAGGTGCAGGCTCATCTATACCAGTCGTTCACCAGACTCCACCCACCGTTCACAATCTGGCACTCGATCACGCCCCTGCCGTCGCACACATATACAGATGATAACGTATTAGTACGGCCATATTGTATTAAGACACACCTTGCATCCGCACTATTGTAGAGCGCCTGCTCTTAAGGAAAATTAATCAACACCTTCTGACAAATCGGGATTGAGAATTCAAAACAAAACAAAAAAAAAAAACCAGGAGGTATTTTCATGGCGAACCATTTCATCAACGGACAAACCGCTTTGTTCAACTGGAGACTCTGAGGAAAAATTTTAGACTTGTGTGCACATGCGAGTGAACTTCATTATCTACTCTAAGCTTGCGCCCTAGATTACACCCACAGTGTTAAGTGTGCACTGACCCAGCATTCAAGCACCATCTAAAGAGAGCTAATCTTTGGAGGAAAAGTCAAATGTTTATCAATACACGGACAGATGAGTCAGAGCACATAATGAAGCGAAAGGAAAATGAAACACGGATTCCCGATCTCATCTCATCTCATCTTATCACAGCCAAGTGCTACGCCAGTGGCCAAAAATCTTTTTCTCCATGGAAGATTAAAAATGCATTAAACTGTAATCTTAAGTAATCCTAAACTTGATATATAGAAACAAGTGCTTGTACCGATATTAGCGAGCCATTTTGAGGTCTGATAACGCCGTCGATCAATGGATTAGAAAGGAGTGTAGACACTTCTGGTCAGCTTAGAGGACAATTAAGATTCCTGTCAGACGGAATACAGTTCAGATTTAGGATAAGTTCCTTTTTCATGACTTCTTTTTAAGCATTCAGGGATGAGTTTTAGTTCCTTTCACTGTTGAAGAAGTTCTCGTTTCACGGTCCGGACTAAAATTTCTATTCCCCTGCTTTTTCAAGGATTACGTTAATAGCGTTCCTCGTTAAGCCTTAACATTAGGCTTGATGATTTTGTCACTTTGCAAATGGCACATCAGAAATACCCGGAAATTACAAAGCATCAGCAAACTTGCCATAAATTAGACTTATGACGTGGACTAGTCGAGATCATTCAATCCTCATGGCATGCAAACCTGCTATGCAACTGGGAAGTGAAATATGAACCCAAGTGTTCAAGTCAGCAGTCCCCTGTGTTCAGCTAGGAAGACTTTCACCACAATTGCTCTTAGCGATCCAACCCATACAGGCTTAAAGGATAAATCCGAGGTCGTGGAGCAGGGAACCACATTCAGGTATCACTTTCAAAGTCTTGTCAAAAACCCAACCTGTTTTCCCACATGGACATCAGTAACACTAGAAGTTGAGGCAACAGCACACTTTTCCTACAGGAAGGCTTCTCCTACCACTGAAACAACACAGCAGCTGGTATTAAGGTTAACGCCTGCCTTTACACGGATCGTTTGACTCATCATTTCAAAACACAAAATTCTAGCTGGATGACAACGCTGCAAAATCCTTCAGTCACATCGTAAATCAGTAGGAAAGGGTGAATCATATACAGTAAATATGAAATGACTCAAAGGTGACAGATACACCGTATAACTCTTCAACACCTGTCTGTATTCCAAGATGTTATTTTGGCAGATTTGGTCAACTGTCATAAAGCAACACCCACATCCCACTGAGCAACGTGCATCCTGAAAGCGATATCAGTTCACATGGAAACAACACAGCTTAGAAATTTGGACCTGATGGAATTCAGGAAGAAAGAGATGTTGTTCTTGCCTCTCAGCATCAGATACTAACTCATCCTCTGTTACTTTCTTGGTAATGTGACGGCACAGGGGCAACGTGGATCGTTTAGGAGTCAGTATTACAAACAGAATTGGATAGACTGATCTCTGTTTTGTTTTGACAACAACTTGGACAAAGCCTTATCAATTATTGCATAAGAAAACCAAACCACAACATTTTAGACGTCTTCGGGTGAACCGAGCGCATTTACCGGTTAGAAAGGGCCCTAAATAATCATTTCCACATGATTATTGGGAAATTATTGGCTGAAAAACCTTGGTCTCTTTTGGTTCCGTTCATAGCCAGCTTGATAAATGAGGACCGATGTCTTCGACAATGTCAGCATGTTCGATTAGTTCTGAAAAGACGACTCGCTGATAAGAAATGGAGGATCCAGCGTTAAACCTGAATGACATATTTTATGCCATTTAAAACACATGCAGAATAAGAGCACAGAAGATTAATTACTCATTAGAAGGACTGAAGACATCCAAAAGGACTCCAGGGCTTTGATACAAGACACCTAAATTGGATCATTGTGTCTGACTATAAAGGAAAAAATGCTCCAAGTCAAAATCCATCATTCCACAAGCAGAATCAGACTTGATGTCATTCATCACTGATCACCAACGAAGATGACCATCAGTGATTTAAAGTGTGCTACAATTCCTCATATGGCACCTTGGAGGCTATTTATGGATCTAAGGATTGACTTAAACCATATCACGCTCACATCTTCAGACAAGCACAGAGAGACTGGATGGAAGCCCAAGCTACTTTGCCTGTTGGGGAAGCAAACTAATGCAGTGATGTGTTGTCTTGAGCAATTATGCAATGCTTTTCAAGTTGTCATTTATTATATAAATCATACTGATTCCTGTCAAGACAATAGCGTAAAGATATTTCCCGGCCGCTATGGTCAGCGTACACTCATGGGGAAAAAAGAAATAACCCATTGCGACTGTTGCTGCTGGGTTGGGTCATAAGGCCATCTCCAAACCATTTGAATTCACTATTCTACAGTGAAAAAGACTGTTTACAAACAGACAGGCTTCAAGACAATTGCCAATCTTTCAAGGAGTGAGAGTTCCAGCAAATTCCGTCCAAGGTCAGACGAATTTAAAGAAAAACCCAAGAGCTACATCGTGTAGCCTGCAGGCCTCTGTAAGCACATTCAGTGTTTATTTTCATGACAATATGAAAAGGAATAAGCAAGAAGGGATTTCATGGAAGGGTCCTAGGAAAAAGAAACTTTTCTCTGGGAAAAAAAAGACAAATATGACAAACATATGTATGAAGCACGACTTGGGTTTGTAAAATTGCATTTGGACAAATCACAAAAGTTCTGGAACAATATCCTTTGGACTGATGAGACCAAGGTGAAGATGTTTGGTCATTATGCACAACACCATATTTGGTGAAAATCACCACAAACACTTCATACCCACTGTCAAGCATGATCATTTAGGCTTGCTTTGCAACCACAGGACCTGAGAAACCTGCAATCATTGACACAACAATCAACACCACTTTATACCAGTATATCCATCCATTATCTATACCGCTTTATCTGTCTGGGTCGCGGGGAAGCTGGAGCCAATCCCAGCATCTTCCGCCGAGAGGCGGGGTACACCCTGGGCAGGTCGCCAGTCCACCACAGGGCCAACACAGACA
>JAQQZR010000035.1:3448712-3469556 GCA_030068235.1 Notoglanidium macrostoma | reverse complement strand
CTCGCATTCACACCTATGGGCAATTTAGAGTAGCCAGTTGACCTAATCTGCATGTCTTCGGACTGTGGGAGGAAACTCACGCATGCCCACGGGGAGAACATGCAAACTCCACACAGAAAGGTGACCCGGGAATCGAACCCAGGACCTTCTTGCTGTGAGGTGACAGTGCTAACCACTTTCACCACGGTGCCACTCTATCAGTATATTATAAAGACAAATGTGCGGACATCTGTCCAGCAGCTTATACTGGGTCAAATCTGGTAATGCAACAGGACAATGATCCCAATCTGAATGGCTAAAGAAAAACAAAGTGCAGGAATAGCCAGGTCAAAGTCCAGATTTCAAACCCCTGCTGTGACAGAATCTTAAGAGAGCTTTGCGAGAACAAATGCCCTCAAGCTTTAATGAACCGAGTCAATGATGTAAAGGAGAATGGACCAAAATTTCTTCAAAATGATGCGAGAGACTGATAAACCCGTACAGAAAGTTGCCAAATTATAGGGTGCATTTATTTTTTCTCCCTTGGTTTCCGAACGTTAGTTTAACATTTTTGGGGAAAAATGACTGTATGTTGAAATCGGTTGCGTTTTTTTGTTGTCATCTGAGGTTATCGGTTTCCAGAAGTTGATGAGGACCACACAATTGTTACTCAGGCCCTGATGAATAAGAACAAATTCCTGAAGGAGGGTGTTCTTTCTTTTTCCCATACAGTAACTGCATACTGCCGTACACGACATACTCAGATTCAGATGGACTCGCAGTTTTCTTTCTTTCCCTCTCTCCTAGCTATGCCTCCTGTGTCTCAAAATAGCTATCAAACACAGGGAGGGTGTTAAACAACATGAGCTTCCTCTGAAATGTGAAGCTGTTGCATCTTTTCAAACTGTTGCTCGTGCGACTTCATTGTGCAGCTTGAGCTTCGGAGGCGAGCACTGTTGCTCAGATAAAAAGTGGGAGAGAGAAAGCCCTCTCTTACCACTCAGAGAGCAGGGCCAGTCATGCTTTTTAAACTCTCGTCCTTAAATAGCTGTATCCAATCTCCAGGCGTTGTGATGAAACCTAAGAAAGTCGTGCTGTTCGGGAAGCCCCGTGTTGTAGAGAGTACGCCACAATAATTACTACAATGCGTAGACTATGTTTTCGTTTGTTTGATATTTAATTCAAAGTTTGAAGCATTATTAAGGGGGAAAATGAAAACCCCCCACTTATCCTTTGTTTCCTGGTTTATTAAAGTTGATGGCCTTCTACATCAGACTCATTCCAAGTTCAGTGTAAAACTGGAGATAATTAATCCCACAATCTAAAGTTCTTCAAAGTTTTGTCTTTATGAAGCACTCAAACGAATGGTTAATTTAACAGACAAACACAAATGTGAATTTACAAATGGCATTCTGCTCTTTGTACTGCTTTGCCTTATTAAACATTAATGAACAGTGCAAGCGTGAGCTTGGATATTAAAATTACTCCTCATTAAACACAAGCATTAAAAGGCATCGCATTCATGTTATGCTCCTTTTTTCTTTCCTCACAAAAACACGCAACTTCGCAAAAGGTTTACAGTGATTCCTACAAAGCCACTTTAGAAACACGGTTTCGTTGCTTATACTCACACGTAATCATTTCATTTGTACTCACCTCAGCTCTTGTTTACACGAACAATATGATGATTTTGCTGATTGAAACTCATTATGGAAATGCTTTCGATATTCTCGCTTGTCAAAAAAAAAAAAAAGCTAAGGATGCCAACAAAGTCTGTTTCAGTTCCAGGTTGTAAAACCACAAAATGTGCTAAAGTTCAAGTGTGTGAGTAGATATGCTGGATACGCAGTCTGCCTAAAACTGTCAGGTAAATGGACCTTCAAGACATGGGATCTGACTGAATTTCATGAATTGGCTCAGCCCTTTAGGAGCAAGAGAAACTGCAGAGCAGCAGGTTTGTAGGACTGTTTTCGAAACCCTTTAATGTCTTGAATAATTTCATATCTAAACTCTCAGCAATTATTTTCACCAAGTGAAAAATACATGCTAAAGGTAAAAAAAAAAAAAAAAACAGCATTAAAAAGGGTACTACACCAGTGACAGCTAGCACGTTTTCATACGAGCTAGCAAAATCCTAACGTTTTGCAACCTGACCTCAAATTTACATCGAACAAATTCTCAAACAATCAGAAAGTAAAATTTTCAACATTAACCAAAAACACACAGAACCGTATTATTACGTCCATTCAAGTGCCCTTTGGTTTTATAATCTTTCATGTTTAATAAAGCAATCTCTTAATCTTACTAAATAACTCAAAAACGTGATGAACTCAGCAGTGAAAGACATTTCCATCTGGTATCCTCCTAAAAAAAGACTTCAGTTTCATTGTACAACATTCAACAATATTGAAATGCAATAGAATATACATGTTTCCGTGCAACCGCACAAACACGTCTTTAAAATCTGCTACATAACCTTTAGTCTCCTGTTACACTAGAAGGTGTATTAAGCACATTGCATGTGGTTAGCTAATGCCTGTAATATTAAATGCTAATCTTAGCCACAATATTAAGTTGTTCTGCTGAAGACTGGTATACGTTGTAAAACCAGCAAGTACGGTACACTTATTTTTTATTACTCTTATGAGGCAGATGTAGAATATCAACCGCTAAAGGTTAGATTTCCTCTGGCTCAGTATACAGAGGCTTCGAATCTGCTCTGTTTCTTTTAGAGCATAAACAGCCAAGGCCGCCTACACTACATGGATAAAAACACCTGACCATCACACCCATGTTTTATCCTTTCCTAAACTGTTGCCACAAACTGAGAAGCACACAATTGTATAGAATGTCTTTGTATACAAACGGCATTACCGTTTCCCTTCACTGGAACTAAGAGGACCAAACCTGTTCCAGTTTGACAATGCTCCTGTGCACAAAGCCAGCACCATGAAGACATGGTTTGCCAAATTTGGAGTGGAAGAACTTGAATGCTCACTCTCCTCATTAATGCTCTTGAAGCTGAATGAGCACAAATCCCCAAAGCCACACTCCAAAATCAAGTTGAAATCCTTCCCAGATGAGTGGAGCTTATTATAACAGTAATGGCTGAAAATCTGGAATGGGACGCTCAATAAGCACATTAAGGTGTGATGGTCTGGTGTCCATATACATTCGGACATGACGTCATCCTGGGAACTGACTCAATAGAACCTCATTAAACCAGGTTACCTGGAGTACATTTTTTTTTTTTTTTTTAATTACATTTCAAAGTATCCTTCAGTTTATACGGTTAACGTGTTTTCTGAGTCTCGAAAAGCTTCAAACTGTGATAAGCCATTCCAGACAAAGCGCAAGCAGACATTTCTAAAAGCATTATGGACCGGGTTTATGAATGGTAGCCAAAGAATAAGATATGAATATGTATACGAATATCAGATTGAAAACTGTGCGCTCCTTTTGTGAGAACCGACTGATTTAGCTTCATACTCCTCTGATAATCTGCCTGAGGTCGATAAATTTAAATGAGATGCTTTGAGGTTTCAAGAAACTGTCCTTTTGCCTTAAATCTCAGAAAAATATTTAGCTGACAGGCCATTAAAGAGAACTTTACAGAAGTTTAGCTTTTAATTTGTTACAGGAATCATTTCCCCAAAAATGCAAACGATGAATGAAAGCTCATGTCAGTATGAGTTAGTTTGCATAATGTTAGTTTAATACAATGCTAATTTTTATGCTGTACCCGGACAACAAGTTACAGAAATCGTGACTGGTCTCATGTGTGTATTAATACAGTCGGAAATTTCAGTTGGTAAGAAAGGACAAAAGCCAAAGCATGAAAAAATGTTTCAATTTCTTTTGTGCATGGTTTACTAGCGCACGTATTTGATCCCACCGGTTCGAAGTCGGCAAACTATAATGTTCATGTCCATAGGCAGACCGAGATTTAGAACAAACATCTAAAAATGGAGATCTAGCAAACCCATTCTGACATCCTGCCCCAAATCATTCCCTGTATATGCCCACTATCCCCGAAGAGCCCGCTCCGATCCCATCTGCCATTCTCTTTCAAAGTCAGAAAAGCCTCTTTCCAAAAGGCACAAACTTTGGATGTCTATGTAGAGTGACTAGGAGAGAACAAGATGCCCTGTGATACCATCTGGTATTTTTAGACACTAGCAACGTTAAAACAATTCTCGCTTTTGTACGAACGCAGTGTCAAACAGCAAGCATCAGGAAATTCCAGGGTATGTGACAACGCTGACCTTAGCAAGGGTGTTTGGTAGGATTTTCTGTGAAAGGCAGTTATGTTGTGTGACGGTGCCATGTGAAGTTACGGCTCTCAGGGAAAACAAGGGCAGCATTTAGGAAGGTATCATGCGAACTGCGATGAGCCTGAGGGAGGATATTCGTTCTTCACATCCTATTCAGTCTTCACCGTGACGGCACAGTGCAGATATTATGATACGTTTGAAATCAATAACCACATGGTCATCTGTTTATTAATAACCTACTTTACATGAATGCTCCTGTAATTCTAAGTAAAGACGCTCGTATTTCTAAGTCAGTTAGATCTACATTATACGGGCTACAGTTTGTAAGTACCTGAGCATCACACCCAAATGCGTTCCTTCCCTAAACTCTTGCCACAATGAAGAATTATTCTAAAGAATAAGCAACACCAAAACTGGACTGTCATTTCCGTCCAGCTAGAAGCCACTCATCAGCTACTTCTAATGCGGTCATAACATCTTTACCCTGGCACTTTGATGCCGATTCATGCCTCCAGACAACTACAGTCATGTGACCTTCACCAGGCTTAAACAGGCTTACTGTCTTTGGACCTTCTAGTGCTTGATAATATAATAAGGCCATATGATAATCTGCTCGTTTAGGTATGGAAACCTCTATTAAGTATTCATTTTAAAAGTATTCAATCTTTATTATCCACAGATAACAACAAGGTCTGGAGACGAGCTGCTTCTGCAATCAGACGACTACCCCACGATCAGTAAATGGCATGATGCCATCAAAAAGACAGCGGACAGATCGGTGAGTCATTTTATTACAGTGCGGCTCAGAAAATTCAAAGGGAAATTCAGCGTTTGCTCTTAGTGCCCGAAACTGCATCTTCATTACAGGACTCATCGCTGTGTATAAATAATTTCTACATTCATTCGGTGAGTGAGCGGACACATTAGAACAAGTCCGTCATGAATTCTTTGTCAGACGTGCGTGGAGTTTTCAGAATTTCCTGGCCTGGCGTTTCCTCGCCGACCCTTCTTTCAGAAACTGCTGATCTGAGATGTTCATGCACAACTGTCTCTAGAGAAAAAACATCCAGTAAGAGGTAATTCTGAAGACGGAAATGATTCGTTGATGGCAGAGGTCAAAGGAGAACGGCCAGTATGGTTTGAGTTTACAGGACGGTTACGGTAACTCGAATAACCACGCTTTACAACCGTGGTAAGAGGAAAAGCATCTGAGTCACACAAGACGTCAAACCTCGAGGCAGACATATTTTCATTCTGTCTAGTTGTGGAGATCCTGTGGATCCTGAGAAGTCAAACCCAACATGGTTTTCTGCTTTTGTAGCCGGCCACCTCAGTGTTCTTCTTGTTGTGCATTCCGAGATGCCTTTCTGTTCACTGAAAATCATGTAAAGAGTGATTATTTGAGTTACTAAAAGCCTTCCTGTCAGATCAAACAAGTGTGGTCATTCTACTCTGCCCTTTCTCATTATACAAGTTAATTCCGCCCTCAGAACGGTCGCCCATTGGATGTTTTTTGCAGCATTCTGTGTAAACTCTATACACAGTTAGTGAGAAAATCCCAGATGATCAGCAGCTTCTGAAAGACTTAAACCGGCCCATCAGGCATTGGCGTCAGTTTCTCATGGACATCGACAGATTTGACGTGTTCACATCTTTTTTCATTGAACCATATACTGCTGATAGATGTAAAAGGAATCCGTTTAAGGATCTCCCTTAAAAGCCGCTTGCGCTTTTTATGCGTGTTATGATGCTATAACGTTAACCTGCTTACATAGTCATACATAACGGTAAGCTAGACATATTTGCATCTTTCTTTCTAATGTTTTGAAAGTTGTGCTCAGGTAAAACAAGAAAAGGTTCATGAAAGTCACAAAGCCGACATGTTTAAGTTATGTCTGTCACCTACGTATGCATGTTTTTCCAAATACCTATGGATAGACATACTGCAGCACATTAGAAACAAGTAATGTTCACATCAGTGCTAACATTAACAAGTTGTCACTAGTGGCGTAAAATAACTGTGATAACGGTGCAGATATGAAATGGACAATGTATGATGCGGCCCACCCACAATAGCAAAGCAGCAAAAATATCACCTCACTATATGGGCCCCAGGATGCTGCACCGGCTGCACCTCCGATAGTTACGCCAGTGGGTAGAACTGACGTCCATTGTTGACCCCCTTCCTCCTGCAAACTGATGCCTAAGTTTAGCTAGGATAAATAGCTAGCAATAAAATATCCCAAGCAGTTGTGGGCAAATACACATCGAACTTGGCGAACAACAGCAAAACCTATTAATAACCAGTCTTACCTTCATATGGCCATGGAGAAAAAATTCGTTTCGTAGTACAGTGTTCTTCTGTGTCCCTAGTTATTTTCACACCAAGTTGCTCGATTCCTTTCCAAAAGCAATATGGCTTCCAGTGGAGAGATTTAGTGGATCAAATGTTAGCTAAGTTCGCTGCTCTTGCACATACTGACGAGCATTCATTAACTTAAGTTATGTCAATTAAAAGTAAGCCGAGTTTTTAAAGAAGTGTTAGTAAACATTAATCCAACTGGGGGTTCATGTCTAAACTAAAGTCTTACATAAAGGAGTGCACAGAAGCAACATAAGTGTTTCAAATTAGACTAACCGATCAGTAAGCATCTTGGGAATCTCTTTATGACATGATATGTACCAACATAAATTGTATTCATTATTAAGTCCAACTAACTAAAGACTTTCAGAAAGTGGTAGGGATGAAATGCGCCACGACAAAAAGTGGTGCGGACACGTCCTCAGCATTGCCAGAGGAAATTATGCCAAGCCAGAAATTAAAACAGCCAAGCCAGGGTTAAAAATCAAAATAGAGGAAGAGTCCATCAAAAGTTGCCCCCACCCCACGTATAGTGGTATGACGTTCTGAGAGAAGATGAAACTACCCCGTTGAGTTACTTCTAACTGATTGTGCTTGCCTTCTTTTTACAGTCCAGTGCAGACGCAGGGTCCGGCGTGGGAAAGGCCACATTACATAGGTCAAGCAGCACAGAGTGTCTGCCCAGACGAGCTCATGACTCAACAAAATCCAAAGCCAAAGAGCCGAAATCAGAGAACAGACGCTCTCTCAGTGAGTAATGTCTGTCAGTGACAGAACAGTTCAACACAAAAACTCACAAGACCTCTTTAATGACCTCTTCATAGTTAGCATTGTTATTGGCTTCAAGCCTCCGTCATTTGAGTTGTTCGACTTTCGACATTATACCCAGAATTGCATTAGTGAAAAACTAAAATGTCTTTCTGCTATAAAAAAAGAAAAAGAAAAGAAATGAGTAACATGCAACCTCAGAAGTTCCTTCTAAGAAAAAAAAAAGGGAACACATTATAGACATTTAGGATAACAGAACACAGATATGTACCCAGTAATGTCTGAAACACCCGCCTTTGAATTTTCCGAGATGTTTTCATGATGAGACCCTGAAAGAGAACACACAAACCAACTTTCATAGAGTCTGACACAGTTAATAAAATTAATTACTTTCCTATTACGTCGGCAGTGTTCAAGCTGAACTACAGTGCCTCCGACAGCGCAGATAAGAACGGCGTGAAGAATCGCCTCAAGAAGTTCATCTCCAGACGGCCCTCCATGAAAACACTACAGGAGAAAGGCCTCATTAAAGGTGAAGCGCAAAAACATCGAACATCATTTATACCGCAGCACTGACGGGCCAGGCGGTTTTCTCAGGAAATAGTGCCCGCTGTAATTCACAGGTTTATATTCATGTGATTATTCTAACGTCATCGTTTGTAATGTCACAACTCACTCAGTTGGACTTGCATGGAAGGCATATCAAATACACAACCGTACGCTACAGGGCCAAAAGTATACGGACACGTGACCAGTGCATCCGCACGTGTTCCTTCCTGAAACTTCCCACAAAGCATCACAATTTCCCTTCAGTGAAACATTAGGGTGTATTCACACTAGTATTTGATTGCTTAGGATTCATAGCTGAACGTAATGATATTTGTACTTTCCTCTATGGCCTTTTTAATGATCAAAGAAGACAATGCTGAAGTAATAAATAAAAGTAGTCCGGGATTAAAAAGAAATAGCACAGGTGGCCCATAAAATGAAAGCGCTGGCAGAGCTCCAAGGCAAGCTAGTTAGGAGAAGATCCCTTACCATATTACTCTTCTGTCCCCTTCATATCGCAAACGCACCATTAAAGGATAATTTATTTAATAAAAGGGCACTACTGCCATATACGTCTCCTGTAAGTGGTGCGAATAGAAATTTATATGCAGAGGTGGCTTGCTTGCAGTCATTTATGCATTTAGCACAGCCTCCCCTCCTCCTCCTCCTCCTCCTTTCCCCCCCTTTGCTGAGTGCTCAAACGAGAGCAGGCCATCTTTGATGTTCCATAAGCCTCGGGGAGCGCTTGGCTGGCCGCGTATTAGTTCAAACACCGAATGATGAGGAAGTTAATAGACTGTGAGTAACTCCATATTGACAGTCGCAGTTTGATTGAACTGTGTCACAGGACTGAGGGTCGTGTCCGTCTGATGGCAGCTTCAGAAAAGTGCGCAAACTAAGCGACAGTCGATAAATTGAAATGTTTTACTTTTTGAAAGCCTGCATGCCAAGTTCAATGGAAATGATTAAAAGAAAAGTCGTCTTGCAGATTGCGTGTTCGGATGTCACATGTTGACTTTGTGTCAGCGCGAAGGGACCACGGTTCCCAAATTTGTCCAGCTGTGCGTCAAGGAAGTGGAAAAACGAGGTATGTAGCTTTTGGAGAAATGTCAAGCATTATAGCGTAGCAATTGTAAATTCCTCACCATAATAAATATATCTTTTTTTTTTTTTTAATCCTGTTCTCATAGGGCTTGAGGCTGATGGCATATACAGGGTGAGTGGCAACCTGGCCACTATTCAGAAACTACGCTTCATAGTTGACCAAGGTACCCTTTACTTAAACATCTTTTTCTTTTTATTTAAAGTGCCCGTAAGCATAATTCGCAGTGCATACGCAGTCTTTTCTATTTACAACAGCGTCTTTCTTTTTCATTGTATTTTGCACTCAGTGATATTTTCCGTATATATGAAAAGACAGAGAACAATGTCTCCGAGTTCTCAAGGGGCAAATTAACAGGTTCCTCTCCTACTGCAGGAACAAAAGAACACTGACATCATGATTAGCATTCTCTAATTTGCTCATCAAAATACTGATGTTGTAATTGTTCCCTGCCTCCTCCTTCTGTATGGTTCCTTTTCCCCCCAGAGGAGGAGCTGAATTTGGGCGACAGCCAATGGGAGGACATTCATGTCATCACTGGTGCACTAAAGATGTTTTTCCGCGAGCTGCCAGAGCCTCTGTTTCCCTTTCGCTTTTTCGAAATGTTCGTGGAGGCCATAAGTAAGTGACACTGCATTCTATCACATTTCCATCATTGGAAACCAGCGCTGTTCTGTTAAATAACAATTCTTGGGAAATCTGGTCACCATTCTGGAAGTTTTTGAAAGAGGATAATTACTTGCCTGGAACCTTTCCCTTTAAAACATATATTTCAATTCTCTTGTTGAAATTACAAACACATATTGAAACATTTAGGATGAATTCCTTGTGGCGCCTTATTCCATGCATGTAGCCATTAAAAATAAACTTTCAACAGTAAACCTAAAGACAATGACCAGTGGTTGTGAGTTCCTGTAACCTGAGAACCGTTTTGTCATTTCTAATAGCATCTGATTCTGGAAACATTTCACTTATATGCTTGGCCTAAAGCCATGTAAAAATACAATATTGCAGCTTGACCATACTTCACGGCCATTCTGACACACCTGCCCGCCAAAAGGGGGCACTCTTTGACAGGGAGGTTGGTTTTCCCGAACTGTACTGTTTCCTTGTTTGGGGAGCAGGGGAATTCCTTAGGCCAGAGGGCATAGCCAAAGCCTGCACTGCAGACTGAAACTGTCACCAGATCAGCTTTAATATCACACGGAACCCCCCCAACACCACTGCAGGCCAAACTCTGGGCCCCATATAAGCAGGCCAACTGACGCCATGCTGGTTCTCTTGGGCGCTCTACCTCATAGGATGGCATGTTCTTATTTCAGCGTGCCTCACTGACTGCTAAGAGTTTACAATGGAATTTTTTTCCCCACTTTAAAGGAACAGTTCAGTCAAAAGTGCCAACGTTGTTAACAGTAAATGAAACCATACAGCCACCATTTATGACATAACTGGTGGCTGCTGGTTTCCATTCATGTTCGCTAGAGTTATTACTTCAGCAGGTTATATTCTTAATAGTCTATAAAAGGTGCCCATCAGTAAGGACAGTAATCTGTAGACTGATTTTTTTTTTTTTTTTTGCTAAACCTGTAAACTTAACTTAGCTTTTATTCATTTTCCACTTGTCTTCTTGAAGCTTGGAACTTAAGGCAAAGATAGCTAAATACGTATCTCCTAATTCTCTTAGAGTACGTACAATGAAACAATCAGCAGATAAAGCTGTTCAAACTTTAGCTTTAAAAAAAGCAAACTCTATCCTGACCCGTAGGCACTGTTGCAGAATTCCCATCTTGGTGTTCCCCTTTGGCTGGTGAATGAGTCTGAGGTGACGTGGATATTTGGTAATAAATATTTACTTGCACTGCATGTAGCCCTTCGTACTGCAAACCGCTGCCGTTCGTTTAATGAGTGGAGGCGCCTGATCACTTACAGATAATGTTTAGTCAACTAATTAATACGGTATAAGGCTCATCGCAGCAGGAGGTATAATTAGCTCAACCTGCAAGGCGCTTCGTGATAAATGGAGCTTTACTACCAAAAGCATTTGGAGGGAGAACCGCGAAAGACAGTAGTTGTGAAGGGAAAGAGGCCAAAGACAAATAAACAGTCGGGAGAAAGCACTATAAAAAATCATACAAGGCGTAGAAACATTTCTGCATGATTCATTACACCAACTCAAATTCTGATGAGAGAAAGCGATTCTGTTTGCTTTCACATGACCATCATCTCACACGGGCTTGGTTCGTGCTTCGCCTCTCTCACTTTCTCTCTTATATCTTTTACAGATGCTCATTTTTTCACCTGGCAGCTGATGAGCATTCAATTGAACAAGGAAGACTTCTCATAGTGCCACTGGCCAGAGTGCATCGTTAAAACAAGCTCACTCCTACTCATGACTGCCCTTTAAATGGGTGGCATTAAACTAAAGGTCTTTGGAAGAGCGCTTTGGATCATAGTCGGTTCAATTAGGAGCGATGCCCAAAAGCACGTTGTGATTGGAACAGGCTGTGGTCGCGCACTTGCACTACTATAACTCTGTTTATAATAGACCTACTCATTACAGCTCAAAGATTTCTGAGTATAGTTATGGAACGCCCCTTTACAATGACCTAAATACAATTTTGCTCAATTGTTTGCCGATGTATCATCCCACTCATGTTGGAAATACGCCCCCTCCGTCACACACGTTGATGTAATTATAATTCGCTACGCCTGGTCCAGAATTTAGACTTTCCTTTCCTCAGGTAGACAGTTGGTCTAATTTTCCATTCCCTCATTCTGTGCATGGAGTGCAAAGGTTGGCAAGCGAGCAGTTCTTGGCTCACGATGGGCTCAAATCTATTATTCATCTTGCCTGGTGTCTTAGCGACATTGTCTCACCACCTGTCTCGCACACAAGCGTGCCTTGTTGTTCCCAGTGAATGCGTGCTCGCTGACAAATTGAGGTTTTGTTCTCCGAGTTGACACGCAGAGAATCTGACTGAAGTGTGTGTACTCCCAAGTTCCCTTTGTTCCATGTTACTACAAAAATACCGCAGCGTGATGAATCCATGCCGGTGGCCGACGTGACACCATTCGTTTGATGAATACGGTTAAAACCTTACCTGTTCCTGTGTAATCTACACCTCCCTGTACGAGCTGTGGTATGTCACAGGATTATTCCGGTCTAAGAGCTCTGTGCCCAGTCTTAAAAACGAAGCCTTCTACGAAGGTTGCCTAATTTCTCTGGTGTGAACTCATTGGCATGCAAAGCTGGCATGCAGAAAGACTTCCAAACGCATAAAATGCTTCCCAGTCTATATTTCATCAAGGAGTTTTTCATGTTTAATAAATTACAGCGGCTGATCCGCTAAGACTTTGTTATTCATAAAGCAAAGCATTCAATTGGGATACATTTAAAATCTTAATCATAACCTGCAGGACTATTTGCAGTGTGCTAATATTTGCTTTGACAGGGCTTACAGAAGTCAGGAGACAAAAGCCCCAAGATGAGCTTAGACTCCGAAGCGAGCTTTGTTTGAACAAAGTAGGGCCCGGTGTTTGTGACCGGATTACTTTCACAGTTGTTTAGAACCAACACATCCGTTGTTGCTGCAAACAAACTATTGAGGATGCTATTGTATAGCTTTTTTAGATCGCATCGTCATCTGTCTTTCCTCATAAGCACATTTAGTCCACGCAAGCTGATTTTTGATGTCGCATGGTGAGGCGACGCTGCGAATAAATCAGACGTACGAGCCGTAACGTAACTGCAGCTCAGCCTACACCTGTTATGTCAGCCAGAGAGGACTGTGGGCAAGGAATAACGATTAGCATGATGTATAAGCGCACACTGATTTAGATACAGGCATTTTTACTCTGTTATATATTACTGACACTGTCCGCACCATCTGTCCACAATGCAGAACGAGGGACCATCTCCAATATGCTCACCACCAAAGGCAAAGTAATTAATGACAGCAATAATGCCAGCAATAATGACTAGATTAAATATTTCACAGGCCGACTGCCATGCAGTTGTCAAAGCCAAATAAGTGTTGAGGCTTTCACAGATTGGGCAAAGGCAGAAAATTTGTCTAAATGCTTTTTTTTTATTTTTTTTTATAAAGAATCAGAACGCGTCTTATGGGGATTGTGATGATAAACAGCCACTCCCATCTCGCTCAACACTTTAATAATCGGAAGGAGTTTTTTTTCCTCCTTCTAATCAAAGCCTACTTGTGCACTGCATCATTATATTTGTACCTAAACACTACACTGTTGGCACTTCTAGCGATGGGTCAGAGCCACTCTCTCAGTCCTAGAACTTGTTCCCTGTCTGTGCTTAATTGGAAAACCTGGCATCTGACAAGGGCATCTGCTAGCCAGGGCCGTGCCAGCACGGTGAATACATGCAGACATCTGCTCCATTAGTGCCCAGGGGGCATCCCGGGCAGTACAGTAGACCCCCTGATGATTACTGCCAGCACTTTTCCATCACACAAGCAGGAAAAATACAATTATTATGTATATACGTGTACATATATGATAGAAATTCTGTACAGAGATCGTGCCTTCAAAAGTAATGAAATGAATTACTGTTGTTTCGGGATTACAACATGCGAGAAATAAAGCACTTTGGTCACTATACATGCCAGTCAGTCACTGCACTTTCTACTCTTTAATTCGTGTCAATCTGTGTGTATAAACCCTTGTTGCAGAAAAGGTCTTGAACTTAGCTGGAAAACGGCTAATGTGTTGCAGGCATCCGACCTGCCTGTAAGTGGCTCAGCATGTCCGTGTACACACAAACACACACAGATACACAGGTGGTGCTCCTCAGCAAGCAAAAGCTGTTCCCAAACATCTGCTTAGGGATCAGATGGCCTGTTCTCCAAACGGATGCTGGAGTGATAGCAGATATCGTTACATGCATGTACAGTTATTGATCCCAGCGTTCAACATATCTCCTGTGCAACTGCTGACTAACTTACCTCTTTAAATCATTTCTAATGGTTCAATAAACACTCCCAAGGTGCAGAAAAACAGCCAGACACATGACAGATGGGGGAAAAAAAACATTACAGGTCAACAGGGCTGTCGTGCGTTGTAGAAAACGTGCAGGTTGGCCTCTCGGTAGTGTTTCATGAAGCTACCAGCCATCTGACATGCCAGGAGCAAGGGGTCAAGAGGTGAACATTTAAGGCTAGTGTTACATTACGAGGGCTTTTAAAAGGACCACAGGTCCTAAGGGCCATTAACCAAGCACCACAGCATCAATGAAAAGGCAGCCATCAATCAGCACCGCATTGAAAGACTATAATAATCAATATTTCATGCGGAATACTAATATGAAAGATTTCTTACAAGTTGATCCAAATTTAATGACTTCAATTTAAAACCTGGGAAGATAAAGATGCTATACATTATTCACATAGGAATTTTGGAGTGCTTTGAGAAATGTGAGAAAGTTGAAAGAAACGCGAGCGTTTTGAGAAAATGTATTATTTGAATGGATGTTGCAATTAAGGGTGGGTGATATCTATGACAAAAAAAAAAAACCTAAACATATGATATTGGAAGGCATTTCTACAATACATCCTATGCATCACGGGTCTGTTAATCGCCTGCCAGCAAAACAGTAGTAATAAGATGGAAAATGATATCGTGATACTTGTCACCGAAATGTGTATCGTAACAATCGATCACACATTTGACATTATATCACAGTATTACGCAGCCCTAAGTAATACTATAATCATCTTTCTTTCCCTCAACAGAACATAAGGAGCAGAAGCAGAAGGTGCAGGCGCTGAAGAAGCTGGTCCATCAACTCCCCAAACCCAACCATAACACCATGAAATTGCTATTCCATCATCTGCAAAGGTTGGTCAAACACCAAAGCCATTGGTGAAGGTTTAAATTCAGTCGGATTCTTTGCAAAGTGAAATTGTGCGCCAGCTTCGAATATAATCTCAGTCCATTTCCATTTTCAGAACACCAATCGATGTTAGCTATGAGCGTGATTAGACAAACTATCCATTCTGGCGTGTGGTTATACTGTATACCCGGGGAAAGGAGAAGCCCTGTGCACAGAAAAATGCAAACTGGAGCGCTCGAGTCTCTGTCCATGCTAACATAGCTGGCACAGTCGCTAGGCCATATGGCTAGTCTCCATCTCCCAGAAGGGGTGTTCCATCCCACTTTACCCTTCTGCACATTTACCACCCTGCACAGGAGGGCTAGAGGACTCCGATCAGATTGATGAGCCTCCCCCCGCCTCCAACCTCTCCCAAAGGAACATGCCCGTTTGGCTCTAGTGATAAAGTTTGTTGGGTTGCATATATCAGTTTGAGCAGGTGAGGTGAGGGGTGAGTTTTTGCTTTGGCGCCCCTGCCGTAACTGGCTTAAACTAGAGCGTTGCGAAAAAGAACTTCTCGATTAACGAAGTGTACTGGCCTATAATTCTTGTTGTCTTCACCGAAAAATTGCATATTAATGAGCATATTGAGCCTCAGAATAACACGACAGACGGATGAGACGGTCTAAAATGAAAATAGATTTGTCCCGTGATCTGCATGAACGTAGCACAAGACGTGTCCAGTGTGTTAGCAGCCAAATTTCACGTGTTAACGAACAGGACTATTAGCACGATACAATTTAAATTCCGCTACTACAGCAGTCATACACGAGGCACGCTCATAAAGCCATTAATTCTTTGAAAGGAGACCTTAATCCGTTGAACTTTTATTTTGCTGACTAACTTGCTGTTACAGTGGGACTTGTGGTGGTGCTGAAAATCCCTGCAGTGCCACCAAGTCTGTCCTTTGCCCTTAGCTGTATACCAGGCGTCTATAGTAGCATTAGTGTACATGGGGAACGTCGGGCCTCTCTGCGTTGTGGGGCCACACCCAGAGCGACTGATGTGGTTCATACATAACTCTCACTCTGGAAGTTTTATTCTCCTCACTCCTGTTTTTTCCCCCACGTCTCGCTCTGGGAACAGCTTTCTCCGAGTCGAGTAAGCGCAAGGAATGTGCGGTTAAACAGTATCAAGCAGAACGTTCGCTTCGCTTTTTTGCTATCTCAGGACAGATGATCCGATTGTCATCAAGCGCACAATAACGTTACATCCGAAGAGCGGGTGTTTATACAGACGAAGCTCGAGGGAAATATTTGTGCTGAATGAATGATTCATTTCAGTGAATAAGTAACATTCGACTCTTGTTTGGAAACTTTTAGTAGCAAATGAAGTCTGAATGCATGTTTTCATTGTCGTTATTCAGTTGGCATGTCACGATTCCAAGTCTAACTGTCAATAAAGATGCAAAATTTCCCTTCATTTGTAAAGCCTTAAATGCTAAATGGTTTGGCTGCAATTGCAAACACACAAACAAAAACAGCCTCCTCAATCTATAAATCTGGAAACTCCAATCAGAGTAATAGTAATTTGAGCATAGCTTCAAGTCTGCTGTAACCATAAAACCTCTAATACCCAGTTGAAGCCTACGAGAACACAAGTTAGATCTTCGCCAAACTGCATCCCATCATCTCTTTTTCCTTCACTGTTTATCACATTGGACTTGGAGAAAGTATTTCTTTAGCAAAACAGGTATGCAGCAGCTAAGTGCGACCCAGAATCCCTTGCAGCTATGCCTGTGTTGTGGGCTACATTTTCTCCTTGGCTCGACTCGCTCAAGGAGTGGCGGAGAGCCTTATGAAGTCGAGGGCCCTTTGTTGTGGGTGCGTGGTATGCCCGTGTGGAACCAATGTTCCCGTTTTCCTCTGGCCCATTGGGGCCTGTGTTCAATAAAGCAGTTGTGTATTCGCATTGTGATGATGTGGTCAAGGCAACCAGCTCTCTCAAGCTTGCATTCGCTCAGCCATGCTATTTACGTCTCTTCTTGTGGGTGTTTTTGTCACCGCCACTCATATTTCCCATTTGCCGCAAGTGATTTAAAAGATGGTAGGTTTTGGCATTTTTGTTGGTAATTCAAGGTTCCTTTTTGTGCCCGAGAAACCTGGATCGACCTTTGTGGCCAGAGCAAGCTGATCAGGAAAGCTAAAATTAAAAAAAAAAAAAAAAAAAAAAAAAAAAGTTTGTCTCTCATCTGGGTTTGATGTCTCAAATGGAGAAGGAATGTTGTTAGCAAATGAATAGCCCAGAAAAATAACAACATTTGTTAGAGGATGCATGTCATGATGCATCCTTGTTTGCAACAAACAGACTCTACAACTTCTCCAGATTTAATTCTTCTGCAGAAAGATGCACATTCTGAATCACACTGGATGCTAAAGATATTACATCCCACTTTTAATAAACACCATGCTGAATGAAATCTGCACTGAAACAACATTAAAGAATATTACAAAAAAAAAAAAAAATCACTAAGCCATATGGCTAGTCTCCATCGCCCAGAAGGGGTGTTCCATCCCACTTTACCCTTCTGCATATTCACCGCCCTGCACAGGAGGGCTGGAGGACTCATCTCAGATTGATGAGCCTCCCCCGCCTCCAGTCTCTCCCGATGGAACATGCCCTTTTGGCTCTAGTGATAAAGTTTGCTGGGTTTCATATGCCAGGTCCCCCAGTCCAACAGCTCAAATCATACAACAGGTTAGTCAATGAATTTTTCACCACGTTTGGTCGAAAGTCAATTCCTCAAAAGACCCTTTTTGATTCGTATATACCCGAATTTTGTTTCAGAATCCTATGCTTTCTTCTGCAATCATGTTCACGTTTAGAGATTTATGCTTGCATTTATTCCAAGACAAAGACTAAAAGATCTTTTAAGAATCACCTATGTTTACAAAAGCATTTAGATGAAGCTCAGTCCATCGCGTGTGTAGAAATGGGATATACACTTACAGGCCACGTTATTAGGAGCACCTGTACATCATGCAGACATAGGGCAAGAGCTTCAGTTAATGTTCACATCAAACATTAGAAAGGGGAAAAAATGTGATCTCCGTGACTTTGATCATGGCATGGTTGTTGCTGCCAGATGGGCTAGTTGGAGTGTTTTAGAAACTGCTGATCTCCTGGGATTTTCGCATACAACAGCCTGTCAAGTTTACAGAAACTGGTAAGAAAAAAAAAAAAACATGCAGTAAGCAGCAGTTGGAAATGCCTTGTTGATGAAAGGTCAGAGGACAATGACCAGACTAGTTTGAGCCAAGAGGAAGGCTTTGGCAACCACTCTTTACAACCGTGATGTGCTGAAAAGCATCTCAGAATGTACAGTAAGTACCAGACTGCAGGTGTGTCAACCCAAAAACAGGAATCTGAGGATACAAAGGGCACAGGCTCAATGAAATTAGACAGCTGAAGGTTGGAAAAATGTCACCTGGTCCGAAGAATCTCGATTTTTGCTGACGCACACAGATGAATGAATGAATCCTTTGACACAACCTGTCTGACACAAGGCTGGTGGAGGTGGTGTAATGGTGTGGGGAATGTGTTCTTGGCACACACTGGGCCTGTTGATATCAATCGAGCATCGTTTGAATGCCATGGCCTATTCAAGTATTTAGGGATCTTTCCAATACCTTGTGGAATCAACACCCTAATTAGCATGGTGTTCCTAATAAAGTGACCAGTCAGTGTAGACCAGTGTAATGCTATGACTTAATGTGTAATGTAATGAAACCAAAACAAGCCAATTTACCATTAACACAAGCCTAAAATAATATGTAAAATAAGCCAGACGAGTCTACTCAGTGATACTGTCTGGTCTGTTCTGAGTTAAGGCCATATTCTACTAATGACATAATTTAAAGCTTGGAGTGATGCCTCCTCTCCTGCGCCCCATTCCACCCCTAATTTATTATTCGTCTCGTCCTTAAGGATTGAACGAGGCTGACCCAATTAGCAAGAGCTTCTTAGGAAGGGGAGGGAGGACAGGGGCAATTGTGTGCTGTCCTCCATTTCATGTCAAGTACTGCTCACAAACAAGATGCTAATTAATATCCATTGGCATCTTGAGTAGTGCTTGTTGCCTTTCATGCGGGGTATCTATGATTTGTCTGATTCGATCGAGCGCAGCGCAGTCACCCCCGGTCAAGCTGGTCCTTACTCTCAAAGCTTCAGTCAACTGAAATAGTCTAATGAGGGCAAGCCGCTATAAGCGGACACATATAAATGGCTGATTTTACTGGGAAATGAGCAAAAGTCCACATTTCAAAAGAATATTGTCATGGAATACATCTTGGTGACTTTTGTAGTTCAAATTTATGATGAACGAACAACGAATACCTGTTGGTGTGGTTTTTGTGTTACATCAATTTAAAAAAAAAAAAACAATATTTCAGTGCTCGTCCAACAGTAACGAGCTTATTAAAGCTTGGTCACCATATTAATTTAATTCAGCCACAATGAATGCAAACTGTGTAGGGGACAATGATGGTACAGGGATAACATAATGAAATAATTAGAGAAAAAAAATACTACAAGATTAGGAAGAGGGGGAAAAAAAGCTTCATATTAAACCTTTTAAAAAATCACTTCGGAAATGAAGTCTTTCCCTCTTTAAGATCATTAGCGAGCCATTAGCAATGGCAGCCAAGATCCTTACATCACACTGCTAATTAGGTAAAAATGCTGGTGGCAGGACGAGTGTCTGGCTATGATGTACAAGGGAAACGAAATGGCCGAGGTTAATTATACGCATTAAAGGGGGAATTATTGGAAGTGCTTGGGCTGCCCTTTTAGGTTATGTTGCTCCGATTAAATGGGTCTCTATAGTGCAGGAACACACACAGGAAAACAGGTCATGGACAGCAACATCATTACTGCTCTCTCTCATTAGGCTCATTACATGAAGAGCATGCGTACCATCAGCTGATGATTGATAAGCAGATCTTTGGAAATACGCATCACATCTAGGGACAGTTTGTTTCTTGTTACTGAGCGTTCAAGGGATCATCCTAACCTAACTACTTGTAACCGTAGAAAGTGCAAAACATTTTTGCCACTGAAAAGCCACAAGACACATTTTTTTCGGAACGTTAAAGCCTCCGGTCCACCTCAGAGCTCTTAGTCATGAACCCATTGACAACTTGGAGTATAGCCTTCAGCCACAGTCCCACCCTCTTTTTCCAGGCCTCATCCCATTACAAGGCTCTGTCCTTATTCATCCTAAGAGCCCTCTGGTACCCCAGTAGTGATTGTTTGTGTGTTCCAGCCAAACCTCAGTTCTCAGGGATCATACATAACGTCTCTGTAGATACCTCCAAAAGACTAAGCTCAAGTCCTCAGATACACTTTACCCTCCAGCTATCTTACATGTCCCGGGGCACATTTCACAACGTGTCTACACAGCACTACATTAGCAAATGAATGATGAGGCCAGTAACAGCTTGGTGCTACCAAGTAATCAATTAAGGTACAAGAAAATATTTCGACGAAATATTCTGTCACTTTCTTTAACATACTTTCCCGTTCCTCTTTGCAGAGTTCTGACGAAGTCACGGCAAAACCTCATGTCGAGCCAAGGCGTCAGCATTGTTTTTGGACCGACTCTCATGTGGCCTGAGCTGGATGCGGGGAACATGGCTGTCAACATGCTGTACCAGAACCAGATAGTGGAATTCATGCTCATTGAATGCGTGGAGATCTTTGGACCAGAATCCAAGTAACAAGTGCTTAAATATAAAAGGAGGCATTTTATGAGAGGACTGCATGCACATTGGGCGGCACGGTGGTGCGGTGGTTAGCACTGTCGCCTCACAGCAAGAAGGTCCTGGGGTTCGATCCCTGGGTCACCCAGGGTGTCTTTCTGTGCGGAGTTTGCATGTTCTCCCCGTGCATGCGTGGGTTTCCTCCGGGTGCTCCG
>JAQQZR010000035.1:3411122-3448612 GCA_030068235.1 Notoglanidium macrostoma | reverse complement strand
ACTGACTACTCTAAATTGCCCATAGGTGTGAATGCGAGCGTGTGTGGCTGTTTGTCTGTGTCGGCCCTGTGGTGGACCTGCCCAGGTTGTACCCCGCCTCTCGCCCGAAGATGCTGGGATTGGCTCCAGCTTCCCCGCGACCTAGACGGATAAAGCGGTATAGATAATGGATGGATGGACGGATGGATGGATACATGCACATATGTTTTACATGAAAAGGAGACAACAAAAGAAAAGGTAACAGGAATTTGCAGGACTTTGCTCTCAGGGCAAACGCCTCTTGTTGCACTTCATGTTCTGGTCTTAGTGAAGACACCAGGTTTACCTTGTGCGATTTTTGCCTTGAAATTATTGCCACATATGAAAATAGTACAATGCAAAAAGAAATCTGTGGATGTCAGTTGTGAACAGTGCTCTTAAAAAAAAAAAAAAATAAATAAATAATGTGACAGGCTCACCTCCGGCCAATTTAGTACCACTGTGACCAAGCAAGAGTGCTGCTATGACTCTTGTCTAAAAACCATTAGGAGGGTGGTGTAGCTTTATGCAAAATTCACAGGACAGCTACAAATGCAAATATAAAGGAATCGCATGCATAGCTACCATACATGCTAAGCAACAGGAAAAAACAAACAAACATATGTATTTATTATTATTTTTTTTTACTAATAAATACCACAGCCGCAAAACATTCTGAACTCCTTTTCTTCTCCTTTTTAAATGTTTTCTCCAACGTTGCTCCTATTATACGTAGGGGATTTTTCTGTCCGTGCTTATTTTTATTTCTGAACAAGCCCGGACCTCAATGATTGTTGACGTAAGCAGAATATTGCAATTTTCTTTAAACGCAAGTCAATCTCTAGAGGATCTTCTCTGCATAAAAATTCCGATCCTGACGAAGCCATAGCTTTCCATGGCCGAGAGTCAAGAAACAACATTGGCCATGTTCTCTGGGTGAGAGGGATGGGATACTGTCTCTTCCCCCATCAGTCAGAAAGATATAATCCAGTCGATAGCGCTTTCTGTTATGCCGGTTACACTGCCATGTGATGCAGCATGAGTAGCAGTTTGAAATGATGCAGAGGTTGGCTTCACATGTCTTGGAGGAAGCAAGTGTTTTCCAAACCCTCCCTGTGAAAGGCGAGAGTTCGACAGTGGGTAGGAATTTGCAAGACCAAATTGGAGAGGAAACTGTGTTCGCATCATGAATGGATAATTGTACATTTAGGAAGATCTAAACTTTGTGTTTTGGTCACTTAAGGCTAATCTGATTTGAGTTGTGTCTTGATGTCCTGATCAGTTTTGACTTTTTGATGTGTAGGTCTGAAAAAGTTTTCTCCTTTTTTCCAAAAAATATCATTGTGTCATAAAGACGAGTTCTCTTGTAAATAAAAAGTTATCTTTTTTTCCCGTGTCTTTTTTTTTTTTTTTTAATTATGTTTACATGCAGTGCCAGCTGTACATTTCTCCAAGTTCAAGCTAAACGATGAAAGCTGGAAACATTTTATATACGCTGATTACATGCATCACTTCTTATATTTTTTACATTTTGGATTACATGTTTCTGCTGGAGTTTGGAAATCCTACAATATATTGGTCAACCAAGTTAAAACCCCACTAGCTATTCAGTCAGTTATATGCATTCTCAGTCGGCATGCTGTTGTGAAAATAGTTCCAGTGATTCTCAGAACTGCCACAGCGAATATGCAACGGCCACAATCACATCGGTTTCTAATCAAACTGCCAAAAGTCCTCTTCAATTCCCCAACAGCGGTGTCTTTTTATTCACTCTCCGCAAGCCAACGCCGAGACGCTCTGAATGAATGTGTTTTTTATTCCGTCCCAGAGATAAGACGGAGTCTGTAATTACGTGGAGAGCCAGTGCTCTAAATCAGACACTTCATTTTTTTGGCATGGAGTCGAGTAATGATGAAGGGGATTGGAGAGCAAGGGGGATGGGCGACACAAAACAGATATGCGAGCTTGCAGGTTTCACAAAATCCATTGTGGGAATAAGAGGGAGGAACAATGTGGATGCTTGGGGTTATCTTCCTGGCAGTGCCAGTTATCTCTAGATCTGGAATGAGCATGGTGAGGCCACTGGGAGATCCAGGGCTACATGTTGCTCACCACAAGTAAAACAAAAACAAGGTTGGATGTGCTGCTACGTGTAGTGTGGCTACGATTTGGTGACGCATTGCGGGTTTCAGTCAAAGAACTTGAATCGATTCTATCAGAACATAATTGAGCACCAAGTCAAATGGCAGTGCTCCTGCTGACCATATGCAGTATCAGTACATACATTCAGTTACACTAAGTGCTCGCCAAAAGCTTCTTTATTCCCTCTCTCTTCTTAAAATGGTTCTTTGCACAGACATAACAAGCCTCAATTGGAGATTTAATAAACGTGCAGATCTTTCCCCCCCCCCCCCCAGAGTATACATTTTCCATATCCACAATGCGGTGCTGAAAGAAAGCTGTAAAACAAAATATACATACACACTGTTTAAACACCTTTTATACGTCTTCTTGGCTGGACATGGCTCGTTTCTGGCCAAAAGCAATACGAACCAGCAAATGCAAATCATCAACGTGTAAGCGTCGCCGTGTGGCTAAAAAAATTAATACATCATACGTTTTTGCACACCCAAAAGCAATAAGAAAACGGATCACATCGTGGCGTCCTGTAAACGTCAGGGCCGCGTGGAAGACCAGCCGACGCCATGCGGGCTTCAGGACGAGATGGAGACTGTGGGCTTCGTGTTTTCCCTAGGCGAGCCAAGACGCTTCACGTCTAACGATTTCATGTTCTAACCGGAGACCACTGCGCTCTGGAGAACACCCGCCCCTCCACCTCACACTCAACACACACTTTTGTTTTCCCATCCCTCTTGGCAGAGCTTCATGGAAATGGGTGTCTTTGTAAGGCTGAAAAAAAGAGCTGAATGCTAAAAAAAAGGGCTGAAAAAAGTAAATGAAAGCATAACAATGCTGTGTCCTTGTGAACTGCCTGCCATGTTCTAACCACCAGGCCCCATTAAAAGGGGGAGCATGTTCCAAGAGAACATGGCAGCATATTGATAGCATATGACTGTGTCACACAAGGACAGCTCTCTGCCTCGGCCTTGTTTTTACATTAGGAACACTGGCATGGTTAGCATTAGTTCTTAACTACTTCTAAGACTTTAATAGAAGTACACCGAATAGGCATTTTAGGATTTGTAGAAGGATCAGAAATGGTCAGTATGTTTTCGACATCTGTAGGGCTGGAACGCCGGTTTCGGAAATTCTTTGATTTGCCGTGGCTTGCAGGGACGATCAGGTTTGGGTTTTTGGGATAAAATCTCATTTTTTCAGCATGGCCACCAGCAGGAGCGCCACAAGAGGGGACGAACGTGAACAGCGCGAGACGTTTCACGCAAACGGACGTATTTATGCGATCGACGTAATCGATTAAGTCGACGCGCCGTTCCGGCCCTAGACAGCCGTTAACTGAGGTCTTCCGGCCAGACTAAAAATAAAGAGGCTTTGACTACATATAATCGCTGGCCACTTTATTAGGAACACCTGTACGTTCGTGCATTTATCCAAACAGCCAAGCATGTGGCAGCAGCACAGGGCACAACATCGTGCAGAGCTTCAGTTCATGCTCACGCCAAGCGTCATCAAAGTGCGATCTCCGTGACTTTGACAAGGGCACGGCTGTTGGTGCCAGATGGGCCGAGTATTTTAGAAACTGCTGATCTCCTGGGATTTTCACACACAACAGTCTCTAGAGTTAACACAGCAGAAAACAAAAAACAAGTGGGTGTGTAGTGGGTGGAAAGGCAGTCTTCACTGGACATAACATTTTTTTTGTTCCTGCCACCTGTGTGAGGTTATCTCGAACTAGTATTAGCATGGTGTTCCTAGTAAAGTGGCGTGGTACACGTATGAACACTTAAACTACCATTCTGACCAGTTGACGTGTCCATGAACTAATGGTCGACAAAATACGGAGGCTGCATCTGGGAAAAGAAAACTGCGGCTAATCAAAATTCCTATTTCATGCACTATCTAGTCTTTTATTTCAGAGGAACAGATCTTTTTTTCACCCGCCACACACACACGTACTAAAGGTATTCATTGCTTAAAGAATTTCATTCTTTAATTTTCTCTTTCAGGTTTAGAACAACAGCCAAACAGAAGCAGGATCACTGCTGGGGCGTGAAATTAATGCCACTGTTTCTTGTTGATAATCCATTTTAAAAACACCCCCAAACCTCCTCCTACCCACAATCAACACCTTCCTGTGTAACTTGGGGCAGCTGTCGCGTTGTTTATTCTGTATTCAACTTTATTAGAGACTACAGAAAGCACAGCTGTAGAATTGGTCGAATTAAAGCCTTTATCCTGTGCCCTGCGATAGGTAAAGTGGTATGTCGGAGATAAACGCATTTTTGACCACCAGCAACAAATCTTCTCTTAAGACTGAGAATCTGTGAGGTGGGTGAAGGATTAAACTGCCAAACGTTCAGCGGAGTGGGTGGAAAGGCGGTTAGCGCTGGACTTAACAAGTCTTTGTTTCGGCCACCTGTGCGCGTTTGTCCTCTATTTTTGCCATATCAGAATTTTTAGAGTTACCACCAGAGTACACTTAACAGCCAACTTTGACGGCGTACTGGACTGACAGTTACAGGTTCGAGTGCCAAGTTAGAGGCACTGTACGCAATCTGTTCAAGTCCTATACCACTAATCCTTTCTTTTATCCAATCCTAATCAAGTTGTAATGATTCTAACTTCAAAAATTATGTTTGAAAAAAAAAAAAAATAAGGCCATTTCACACAGCCAAGCTTTGAGATTTGGTCTGCTTGTGTCACTTCGGTTCCTCCGTCTCTGTCAGTGAGAAGCAGGAACATGAATTAAAAAGGGCAGTGAAAAAGGGATTAATGCCTACTGCATTTTACAGAGGTGGTTATTAAGTTTTTATATGTGGGGTGACATTTTGTAAGTGCCCAAACAGCAGCGGTATAAGCTTTACGGCGTCATTAGGTCCTGACCTCAGGTTGGCCAGACTCGTCTGACGCTGCAGGAGTGGATCCTCAAGCGACAGCAGATCTGTCACGCCACTCGGGGGTGAAAGCAATCCGTCTCTGGGCCTAACGTACCACGGCAAGACATGGTGTTGGTTTTCACCAGGCTGAAATGTGAGAAATCACATTATCTCCATTAACGCTTCTTTTGTACTAGTATCCTGCACATGCTCGACTATGATACCGAGACCATTGTACGCGAATACACGGGTAGGAATGTCCCTGAAATAACATATCCGTCAAGCTGCTAACATCTCTGCATCTTCTTGAGGAAGGAAAATCATGAGGAATGCTGGTACAAGATATTAGGAACCATTTCTCAACCGGACGTGGGTCAGGCCCCTGCCAAAAGCAAGAACGATGAGCCTCATTTTGCGCTCAGGAAATATGGGGCTATACAACAACCTGATTTCATTTCTTCCTTTAATTCCCATCTCACATCTGCTGCACCTGAATTAGCAATACATTTGTATGAACTGCATGCCACGAAGGCGAGGTACCAGTTTAAAAAGGGATATATTGCAGTCACCCCCAATCCCCCCCTCCCCCCCATGACCAACGTAAATGATTTCAGCATCACAGATTAAAAGGGGCGAAGCGATCAAAGGGTCCAAACACTCGAGAGCGGCCGACATGCAAACTCACTAAGAAGGAAAGATGTTATTTCGTCTTCCCCTTTACATTTCTTGACTATTTATAAATACCTAGTTTTTGGGCCCCCTTAATTACGCGGCGGTTCATTTCCGAACGCAAACACTATAAATATTTTTAGACACAACCACAGTGCAGCGAAGGCCTCCTATTAACCTTTCCTGAGCCTCGGGGGACTCTGTCACAACCTGGCAACCCCCAGGTGGAGCCCACAAGCTCTTCAAGCCACAGCTTTGGCCGCCACTCAGCCCGAGTGGGAAGCGAAGATTCCAGCCGTGCAGCTCTGCTCCGGCACAAGAAGGATAAAAATGGACCTGAACCGAAATGCGAGGTGGCACCGCCTAAGCGGAAAACACGGACAGCGGTCGCAGGTTTCTAGGTTGTTTATTTTTTACTTCTTGTGTTTTCTCCTCTCCCTTAAAACTATGCATGTAAAAGTGCTCGGCGTTGAGGTCCTTGCGCTGTGGATGTTGTTTTAGTGGAGAGGTGGTGAGGCCGAGGCAGGTTTGTGGCTGTGTCTGTTATGAGAGTCATGAGTAACACTTTATTTTAGTTGCCTGTAGGACATGTTTGGGGGATTTTGACTGGTTATTCTTGTACTCCTTTTGTACTTCATTCATTTTGTGTTTATTACTTGCTACTTACCTGTTAAGTGTCACAATAATGACTCATGACGAATGCATGATGGAGGAGTTTCGAGTTTTAATAACAGGATAAAGTGAAAGTGGAGAGTCATTAAAAGAAAGCGTGCTAAATCTCTGGATTCTGTTCATAAAGTGCTGCTAAAAATGTCCTTTCACACTACTTCACTATGCTGAAGTGTGTCAATCCTGATCAAGGTTCGTATTCTACCATGAACGCGTGCGCATCCGTCACGGCGTGTTGCTGGAACCGGTCGTCAACAGAGACCTGTACTCCTGTCCCAAAGCGTCCCAGGAAAACCTTCTCGTGTTCACCTAAAACATATGATCAAGATACGAAAGGATCAAAATCACTGCTTAAAATTCTAACTGAAGAATGTGGAGTCTGTGATCAAGGGCTGGGGAGAAAAAAAAAAAAAAAAAAAAATCCCCATCCATAATGTGATCAAAAGTCATCATGACGAATCTTACCATATCCCTAGACGGAAATAAAGACCTACCTGAACAATGTGTTGTCTCGCTAAATGTGGATGCTTGCAGAAACCCTGAAGTCTCTTAAAAAGTTGCTCAGGTGTTGAGTACAGATATGACCCTGGGTTAAGAAAACGGAGGAGAGAAATACATTTTTGATTACACAAAAAAAAAAAAAAAACCTCAAAGCATGGAGCAGAGACCAACCACTTCCAGCATTAAAAATGCACCCGACTCCATGCTGCGTTATGTTTTACATTATTCAACTGGGCTTGGGTTTTCTTTATTTATAGAAAGAACACCAAAATGTGTTATGCCCTTTGCTTTAAGTTTTAAGATGAATTACTTATCATTTTGCCATAATTTATAGCTTTTGTCTATGACAATAAGCATTTTGCGTTGGATGAAAGGCTACGTAAATTTTGTCATCTTCAATGTCAAATTCTTCAATAGGAAAAAGAAATCCTACCAGGGAATATTTCTGGGTAGACAAGAGCCCTTGGACACAGTGGGTAGCAACCACAATGCACTGCTTCCAACCTGTAACACCGGGTCAGGGTAAGAGAGAACTCCATTTAGTCTGCGACATTCTGATTAGATACAACACTGTTTAAATAGAACAAACAAACAAAAAAAAAAATCGATTTCTTCACTTACGTTGCGACAAACAATCTCTACATATGTTTATTTTCTCTCCCTCAGAAGTCTGTTTCATCCGACAATACTTTTTTTGCAGCGGTCACCGTAACGGAGCGCCTTCACTTTACGGAATTCCGTATTCGAGCAAGACGAGGGTGACTGCGGCAAGGAGAAACTCGATTAGAAGGCATGACGAAGAAGTCCAAAAAGGAGCCAAAACCTAAAAGGAGAGCTCCTCCTCTGCGTGGATCTCTTTGGTCAAAGTTTTGGCCGTGCACAGAGACGGATGGAATTCAGGCCTTCGCCGTGTCAAAACTAGAAAATCCTCAGTGAATAGTTAAATCGGGGGCAAACTTGGCTCCCGACCGACTCGCCTCATCCGACCCCGCCCTATTGGCTGCCAGCGGAAAATGACCGGCTGTTTAAATATTTTGTAGAATGAGCGTTAATATTTCACGAGTCCATGCATCACTCGCCTCGCCATCAGATCACCAGCTCATTCCCCATGCTAAAGCCATGCATATTTTAATATCCGATTAGCTCGCTGACATTCAGCTCTGAGTTTCTGTAGATGTGACGGAGTGACGGGACAAGTCCTCTCAAAAAAACTTTTTTTTGGTTTTAATCTCGATCATGGTACGGGGCTTTGGAGTGCCACTTTTCTCTCAGTCATCTGACGCAACAAGTCCTGAAGCGACTTATGTGTCACCTCGCATCACGCGCTAGAAGATATCGATTCTCTTTTTGCGACCGACAGCGCCATGTGCTCCGAGACCCCTGGAGTGTTTCGAACATGGTCCTACGCGCTCGAATCTTGTCTAATGCGAGGCGCCCGACCTCTTTTCCATCAAACGCCAGACGGTAATCAGAACTATAAACTAAATATAACCGCCAAGTGCAACTGACAATGTTTCCCTCACTGATCTACCGCCGTGTGAGCGTGGAAACTCGTAGGCGCTCGGCTCCGGTCTCATGAACCTGATTAAGATCAGCTCCATGTCAATGCAGTTAATGTGCGAGCGCACAAATGCTTATCAGGCTTTTCATCTCAAATATAATTAGCAGATCATTCTGCTTGGCGGCCTCGCTGTTTTTCTGCCGGGCATGGATGGGTGTCTGCTGACAATTAATTAGATTAGGCTAATTTCCACAATAACGAGGACAGAGAGCGGTAGAGAAAGTCCCTTCACGTGGGCGTGGTGCTTTTCATCATGTGGTGTGGCACAGAGGAGAGTTGCACGTAACCCAACCAGGCCTGCCAGTAAATCTACACACATGTACTCGAGGCCTACCTTAAAATATACAGGATCTACTGCATAAAACATCACACTTGAGCTTTTATGAAGCTCATGGCCGTAACGTACAGATCTATGTAGTAAAAGTATGAGCTCCAAGCCTATAAAATCTGCAGGTGCTTAATTGCAGGAACTCGGTGTATGAAGCCACACGCATCCAAACAAACACACACACCCCAAACCACACACTCAAGGGCCTCCTTGTTTATTCCCGTTCCTATATTTTGACCAGGCAAGCTCGCTTTTTTCTTTTCGGTCCCTTTGAAAATGATCAATGCGCTTCATTACCGTTCCTCAAATCTGACACACTGGGCTGTGATTACGTCGCAGAGGTGACGTCGATCTGCTTTCATGAAATACGCCGTTCTCTACCGAGACTAAGAACAAGAGAGGAGCAATCGAAACTCGACCGTTATCGTTTACACGTGGAATGAACTCTGTAAATGAACGCTTCTTTAAAATAAAAAAAAATAAAAAGAAAGAAAAAAAAGTGCTTTCATGTGCTTCAATCATCTTCAGTAAGTGTTTTATCCCGGACTGGATCCCGGCGGATCTGGAGGTGGGGACACGCCCCGGATGGGACGCCAGGACTCCAGTACCACGCACACGCGTTCACACACTTATTCACACGTAGGGGCGATTTAAAATATCCGATCCACGCGTGGCATGATTAGGAAGGCGGGAGGAAACTCGAGAACCCAGAGGAAACGCACACGGACACTCGGGATCAGGAACACCTCGGAGTACATTTTTGGCAACCTGACCTCTAACAGGCCAATATATTTGTATTTTAGGGTTCGAACTACGCTTCACCCCAACCAAACATGTCCCATTCCATCTACTCCATCGTCCCTGATGTAACCACACACCACTCAGTCTTATTAGAGGTCTTCTATTTGTGCATGTCTGAGCAAGCAAACGCAACTTTGACTTGATTCTGGCACATCTTCTACCCAAAACACCGTCGACTGGTCCCGCTACAAACTCGCGGTAGGGAGACATGATTTGTAAATGTTAATAAACAATTAAATGTCGAGTAAACACCCTTCACTAGCTGACTCAGAGGAAGAGAAAAAAAAAAAAACAACAACGTTATTTAATTTTGGTAAGCCGTCACGGATGTTTCCTGGTCCTACGGCATATTCACCGCGGGGCCACTTTATCCATACGAGAGAAAACGCCCTTCGTTAGCAGACTTACATGGCCACGCCGAAGAACTCGTGCTTGGCCGTGGAAACGACAACATCTGCTTGGCACAGCGTTCTGAGGTAGTCCTCCTTACTGGGCATGAAACCCCAGTGGCGGATGTGGCGAGCCAGCCGTTCCTTAGCCTCGGCGAAGATGTCTGCAAAGTCCGAGAGCTCAGCGTCAGACACACTGGTCATTAACACGGAGAGGCAAGTTTCTGCTTCGGCCACTAGTTTGCTCGCGACGCGGTCGTAACGTTCGGACATACATAAAACGAGAAAGGGCAAAAATAATCAATAGCGATCCTATTAGTGAAATCAAAATGGATTACGAGAGTTTTTAGCAGGATTGCCTTCCGAGCAACCGTGAACATAATTTGGAAATATGAGTAGCGTTTATGGTGCCTTTTCCACCCCGCCCCATAAGCCGTTTACGCTGCTATAAAAGTTCAGATCTCAACAGAAGAGATCGTGATTCCTGTAAGCCGCTTTGTGTATAAATTAACTTAAGGAAACACTATAAATATCCAAGTCTGTCCAAAAGACATTAAAGCATAATCATCTGCTAATGGAAGCATGTTTTGCCAATGAAAATGGTACGAGTACAAGTCATACAGGACTAATGGATGAACTTTAAAAAAAAAAAAAATATATGGTGTCTTTAACAAATTAGTCACTGTTTAGATACGCTGCAGATGAAGGCTGAAGGGCGAGGCGCAGAGGCACATAAACTACGCGCATAAAATGTACTTCTACAGAAGGAAAACCCTGCGTCCGATAACTTCCGAGACTTCGTAGCGTGACCTGATTCGACTTCCTTTTGCTCTTTCATCTTTAAAGCAACGTTCTCGATCCAACATCAAATATAAATGGAGTTACTTCTGCAGCCTAGCCTTTCCATACAGATCTTTATGGGTCTCAGCGTACCTGGTACGTCGGTAAACGTTTCCCCGAGGACGGACACTTCAAAGCTCAGCTCGCGCTCTCTCAGCTTTAGCAAAGTCTGGAAAAACAGCTCAGGGTCCTTGTCATGTTCCCTTCAAAGGAAGAAAAAGAATATGAATATGTCTCACTGGAACTACAATATTAAAGTCCAGAATTAAAACAAGAGGCAGTGATATCGGTGCCAAAAAGAACCGAAATTGAATGGGCTTTTGGTGTGGATTTCACAAACCCATGAATATTAACAGCAACAAACACACAGTGTTCTGTAAACGGATCAGTACGTCTCTCTCTCTCTCTCTCTCTCGCCGTCCTTTAAAGTAATAACTCAAACCATCTCCTGCTAAGGCCACACGCCCAAAAATTTCAATCGAAACGCATGAGCTGGAAATAAATATCAAATGGTCCTTCCATCTCTGCCTGTAACACAGTCCAGAAGCGAGCCAAAGGCCCGGCACACGGGGTACGCTCCACACTCGGAGAGTGCTGCCAAAGCCTTTTCATTTTGCAGCTCATTTCCTTCTTTGAGCGCCTTTAAACAAAAACGGGCCTTCCTTTCCAAAAGTGACGTTTGTTGAAGGTCGAAGGCAGATTACTGAAGCGCCTGACAAAAGATGCCACCCCGCCTGGGCCGAAGCTCTTTAGATGAGGTATTAGCACAAAGCTTATTTATCCTCATTTCCGCTTCTTTTATGCTGCCACGTCCCCCTGTGGCTCGGCGCTGATTCCCTCATTAATTTCACATCTTCTTTGAATTGAACATGTGAATGTAACCCTCCTCCGGTCTAAGCGCGTTTGACCCGTGGTGAGGTGACATGCCGCCTATTACCCGTCCTGTCAGCGGAGTAAATAAAAACGTAATCTGTACACGGCATGACGCCTTATTCCCTACTGACTCCGAAGCCCAGGGTTAATTAATATGTCAGCTCTGCTACTCCGGGATTGCAGGAGGCTCGATGTGTCGCTGGCACTTTGGGAGTCGGACGAGAGAGCGCGGCAGAATGTCACTGCCAGTCCTCCAGATCAGGGCTTTATACCAAGTTCAATTTGAAATATTAAGTCTGAAAGCAGACCAAAATAACCACTGCAGTGCATGTCACGTTCAATTACTTAGAAGCATCACGGACATTATGTAAGGCACCGATTTCTGCACACCATTGTTTTGGTTTCTTTTTTTCCAGCCAAACGCGCATTCCCCTTTCGACCGCTTCCGTAAACAGTCTTCGCCCGAACGCGGCTTGATTAGCCGGCCTTCGCTACAGGAACGCAAATAACACAAATCAAGAAAAGCTTGTTCAGTGGGGACCCTCATTAGCAGCATCCTTTACCACTTAAAAGGATATCATCCTCTCGTTCAGACAGCCGTGATTAAATATTCCCCTTTAAGTCGCACCCGAGAGGTGATTTTGAAGAAGGAAAATCTCTAAAAAGCCTATATTTACGGCGAACGGTAAAAGGATTCGAATCGGGAGAAAAGGAAAAGTGGTAAATTAATGGGATGTTTGAAAGCCCAGGCCCAGGATATCAAGGGATTCATAAAATAGACAACAAAAAGACAAAAAAAAAAAAAACCAGGGGAGAGAATGTGCCTCAGAGGAAGAGTATTTCTGTATGCATTATAATTCCATATGGAACATCCAGTGCATATTCAATTAATAAGAGGAAAACGTGAACGGCGTATTGTTCTGATAACGTTTATAAAAAGGGATTTTCAGATTTTATCTTGGCTACTTGATCCAGATAAAGCTGTTTCCAATTGAGCGCTGAATGGCAACTCTTTTCTAATCTGTTGCACGTCCCTGAACGCTGAACTGAAACTGATGTCTAATACGTTGCATATTTCAGAACGCTGAATGGCAAACGTTTTCTAATTTGGGTTTGGGAATGCGCTGTTAGCTGCTAGTCTGGCGTGCGTCATGCTCTTCAATGCGCAGTCACTCCGAAATGGCAGAGTTTTGGCTGCGAGCTTGGGGGAGAGGGTGTTGCCAGAGGAGCGTTCAGGGGCAGTGCCAACGCGGTGCGGTGATGCGTCAGTGCCCGCGTCTCTTACACTTGCTGATTAGCGCCTAGAGAACAGACTGGGAGGGGGAAAAAAATGAGAGAAAGAAAAACAGAATGATGCACAAATATGTCTGGATTTGCAGAAGAGAGGACACAGCAAAGGTCCAGGAGGTTTTTCTTTCCCACTTATAATTATATAAAATAATATAATTACCATACGCTATTTATGTAGCTGCTTTGTCAGTATTAATCATTCCTAAGCCTGAAAAGAGGTTTAAAAGCTATTTTTTTTCCATAAACAGGAATCCTCATGTCTTCCTAATTGCTCTCTTATATGTAAAAATCATCCTGATCATTATAAAATGATTATATATATATATATATGTGTGTGTGTGTGTGTGTGTGTGTGTGTGTGTATGCCCCATTACTTTTAAACCTGTTTTGACATACTGTATATGATTTGGAAGGGGCACATTTATAATTTGGCGGTTTGTATTCAGGAAATTTTATTAAACCGCTGGATAGCTGTTTTTTTTTTTCTTTTAAGTTAAAGGCGACATGACAAACTTTTGAAACTATTTTATATTATTCCCTGAAATTAGGTTTTTTTTTTTTGTTTGTTTGTTTTTGTTTTTATTTCTTTGTTTTCTCCTGCTGTTTTAGCATAGTATGAAAACCCTGTAGGATAAGACAGGCCTTTCTCTTTACTTACTTGAGCGGTTCTTGACACAAGTGATGATCTTAAACGCATTAACAAGGCAAGAAATTCCACTAACGAACTTCATTCGAGGCTCAGCTGTTAACTGAAAAGCGTTCCAGGCTCATGACGATAACGCCAATAGTGTGCAAAGCTTCACCAAGGTAAACACTGGCCGCTTTGAAGAATATATATGAAACATATTTTGTTTTTGTAACAATTTTTTTTTTGTTTACCGAATAATTCCATATGCGATCCAAGTTTCAGCACTTCGGCCACGTGTACTCGTGATATTAGTGCGAGTTTATTACTGCGAAGTTAGAACCTTGTGCCACATTTCTTAGAGTTCTGTGTGGGACTGTTTTTTTTATTTTTTTTATCTTCCAACTCTGACAGCACACATCCGCTCCCTCGTGACACACTAACTAAAATTTGCAACACGTGTTAGTTCAGTTTTTACTTCCCTCTCTTTCTGTTAAGCGCTACTATTCATTTGTGTTAAAGCTGAACACGTGAAGCTAGACTTGCTGAGTCAAACCTGGACACTCGCAGCAGCTTATCAGCCAATCTGAAAGCTCAGGGGTTTAAGTATTGCTGTCTGATGGCCAAATATACACTTCTAGTTTTGGTATTAGTTAGTAATTTTGGGGACTGGAAGTAACATCAGGCTGCTTTTGGCACAAACATGCGTCTTACCAAGAAGACCAGAAACCAGGTTTTATTAGTAAAACCAACATGTTATCATTTATGTGCTTCAGAAACCATAAACAATATAAAAACAAAAGTGCTTATATAACTTGTCCTATATGGTATAAAGTCAAAATCATTTGAAAGCAGCTTTTACACAATCAAGTACCAAGCTGACAAAACAGCATGAACAAGGTCTCCATTACCCCAAACACAATCGGAGATTGAGTCGGACATCACGGCGACTCATCCCTACCTAACGCGTGATTCGTTTCAGCGGTCGCGGCATCTACACCTGCACGCACAGACCTCTGGCCTGATTGGTCCCCGGCAGCGCCTGCAATTAGACAGCGCTGTAATCCGGCGCAGGATGAGCGCCTAACCAGGCCACAAACAGATTAACAATCAGTAAAGCAAGTGATGAGAAGGGGGCGGGGGGGAACGGAGCTTAGTGGAAAAGAGAAGGGTGAAACAGTACACACTGTGTCACGGCTTAAATCATACAGATAATCCAAGCCTCCCCTTTTTTCGAACTGGTTGCTCTGGGCCTGTGTAAACCCTGATTTAACTCGGCCTGGCTCCAGCGTTTATGAAACGCGCATGTTGCAAGTCCTTAATCCATCTGTGTTTTGCTCAGTTTTTCAGGAGATTACAAAACGGCCCGCTTTCATCACTGATACGGGAGAAGGTGAGACGCAGAGACCCGGCGCAAACAAACGCGGCTAAATCCCGGCGTCAGCGGAGAAACTTCTGCACCGGTGGTCTTTATATATATTTTTTTTTTTTGCCCGTTAACCTGATTTACGAGCGTTTTCTCAGTCAGGAAACGCGCTGTCCCCGGCCAAGGGATGAGAGCAGAGTCATGGGAGAAAAATGCAACTCGAAAACCCTTTTCTCTCCCCACTCTGTAGGCTGAGCAGATGAGGCAGAGATACAACACTGCTCGGTTTCCATTAATGCCAAGAGAAGCTCTAAAATATGGGGAGTGGAAGACATTTAAGCTTCAGCAAAAGCCACAGAGAGCGGTCCTGCGGTTAGTGAAATATTTTCTCATCCCTCCCCTGCTCTTTCTGCGAGCGCAGCTCGGTGGCAGCGCGTTTCCACACTGTCGCGGGGAGAACGTGGCACCGCGGTGGGCTTCGGCCTTTATTAGCGCTGTAGAACGTTTGAAAAACAATCGACGTAGCTCACCCACGCTGGTCACGGAAGGGTTTTTTTTTTCTTTTTTTCGTCTTTTCCCTGGAGTGAAATGGGAAATAAAACTGCTGTGCAATAAAAGATCCGAGCAGAACGGATTTAAGATTATACGCCTAGAATGGACTCAATGGTCCCTCTTTGTTGCACCAAAATGATTTCTTCATGTTGTACCGAAAACATGTGGGTTGTCCATGTTCCATGCCCCCGCCTCGCTGTCAAACATAACACGCTGATCCAACAGCCTGAACGATTTCTGTTTGGAAACATAGGGAACATTTCAAGATGCCAAACAGTTGGATTCGGCCTTTTGCTCAAATCTACCATGAGAAACATTTGCCATTTGCACTTTGTACCACATTTCCCTTGGAGGTTAAGCAGAGTCCAGTGTGAAACAACGATTCGCATAATATACGGAACTTTGTTACATTTGGAAAGACAGCTGACGTACAGGATTTTTTATTTATTATTTTTTTTTAAAGGCATTTAGTTTTGCAGGTCCGGCCAACTCTGAACTGAACGGAACCGCAAATGTAGAGTTGGACATGAATACCAAAACACCTACCAACGATGGGGCCAGACGATGTGCAGGGGCCGCAGCATTCCTCTTTCTGGATCGGGACAACGCTTGGACGCTAGTCGTGGCTCCAGCTCTTCTGCATCACACTCGAGTCTTTGTTCCTTCTCATCCTGAGATGTTGCGGAGCTAGAGAGATCCGTTAAATGAATACCGAGCAGGAAGAAACCCTAATAAAAGCATCGTCTCAAGCTGCAGAAATATAGTGCGTATACAGTCAACTTGTAATACACAGAGATGCATTTTATGATACACATGTCAGTATTATGTCATTTACCTAGCTGCCGCTGTTTCAGGGTGCTTTAGGGAATCGTGCGAGCTGATGTTATGCTGAGACCGGGTTCGTCTAAGCAGGAGCTTGTGTTCGGGCAGAAACCTAGGAAAGAAAGAAACCCTGGCGTAAACGGTGGCTGAAAACCAGGCATTTGACGTTTCCTAACATGCAGTACGTCTCTCAGTCACAAGGACCTTCAAAGCCTTCATCTGTACTCTTTTGTTCCGACCAATAATGTGTGACAAACCAGTGAGAGAACACAAAAACGTTGATTACTTAACAAATGAATACACATCATTTTTTTTTTTCATCTGCCCTACACTAGGACGTCTGTCCCAGTGCCCTTTCCCACAGACTAAAATAAAACCAGGTAGGAGTTTGAGTGACGCGCACCGTACGTGATTATTATAAGCTAGTTAAAAACAAGTCAGGTTTTTCGTGTTATTGTGCGCCAACAGACATCTATAAAACACAGTAGAGACATTCCCGACTTCCCTCAGACTGCCTATACGCTGCTTCGTTGCACTGGGAGGCCTAATTGCAGGTTGTGCAATGGACTTCAGCCAATTAGCTATTCGAGAGCAAAGATTCCCTCCCGTCGCGTACTGACGCGTTATTATTTTTTGCAGCGGAGCAGAACCGAGGGTGCAGCCCTGAGCCTGAGACTCCGCGCTGAAGAACGAGCCGTCGATGGCTTGAACGGAGTGCAATGAGAGACATCAATAACAGCATCCTCATCACACAAAACAAATCATCATAAACAATGGCATGACACATATTCTTTTCATTTCGTTGGCTTGCACGCTCCGATTCACGCAGATGAGTTTCTGGCGCAACTTTGGACTTTCAGAGCCTTTAATTCCTCTCTTGCCCACTAGCTACAAATGAATACCACAGAAACCTTGGACCATGGCAAGCAAAACACAGTCCTAGTTTCTCAGATAATCTCTAGTAGACAGTGCCATGCCTTCAGCAGTCATTTCCCAAAGGAAGAAAGTTCATTATTTTGGCCTGACTGAAATGGATCCTCTAAGTAGTGCCTTCGCTGCGCCAAAAACTTTGTGGTGGAGGGCGACGGCGCGGGATGACTAACTACTAACCGATTTAGCACAGTGGCCCACAATATGTTTGCAATACACGGAGGAGCGTTCCAGTTGCTGGAGAGCTCATCTACTTCAAAACGAAGTCAGCTATAAAGTCGGCAGTGTAAAAACCGGCTTCTCTTTGAGGTGCGCACAAACGACTGACTTTTGTGGTGTGGAAGCCCTTTTTTGCTTTACGTGTTCCTGGTTAGCTCACGGCCCGGCTGAGTCTCAAGCCACAGACGAAAACTTCTATGTGATAATCTGGTGTCCTGGAGTGTTCGGGCATCACCTCCGCGAAGCGACATTTAGACTGCTAAAAAAGCTGGAGAAATTCATGTCAAGCACAGAACCAACAGCAGTCTGGCTGGCAGGACCTGGTGCTAAAACTTCACCATGTTCTATTTGCTTGGAACAGACAAACTCTGGAAATAATTATAACCCCCTACTGGATTGTTTACACTTGGTGAAGGCTAATATGGATGTAATGGATGTTGTAGTACGCGGTATGGATGACACTAGGCTTGTGAAATGCTAACAGAGTTTGTCTAGGAAATGGCGACAGAGTTTTCCATGCTTGTGACGCACATTTTCAAAAACCAAACAATTGAATCGTCCAGAAGCGTGTCCAAAACAAACGTGTCTGGCATTTCAGGTTTAAGGAGAGTACGGGAGGGCGTGATGATATTGTCAGGTCGGGAACTGCTGGCTGGCAGTGGCAAATCACGAAAACTTGGCTGGATGGGGGACTTTTTTTTTTTCTTTTTTTTTTTTTTAGACGATTCCGCAGTACTGAAAATTAAACAATCAAAAAAAATAATAATTTCGGTGTCTAATGACCACTTAAAGGGTCTGTCTTTATGAAGGAGAGCAGTTTTATCACTTTCTACTCATGTTCATCCCTATTAACACGATCAAGGTTAATTTGATCATCAAAGGTTAATAAAGATTAGGCGTTTATAATTTTTTTTAGTTTAAAATTTCCATTTTTTTCTCTCAAAATGCAAATTATAGGGTGAAAATTTGGCTGAGGGGAAAAAAAAAAAATAATAAATAAAGGGAAAGGGGTGGGGCTTCCAGACAGTATCTGTTAATATCGGTGAAGCTGAAAACATCCGCACTAATCATTCCAGACTGGTATGTTGACTGGCTGTCTCCTGTTTTACTGAGGAAAAATAGATAATCTGCCCTTTTGGCATCTTTTTGCACGAGAATTCGTTTTTAAACGGCCGAGCTCCTAGACATGTGTTTTGCTTGGAAGTTCTGAATCACTGACGCCACTGGATATCGTGGCAGTGTAAAACATTGTCCAAGCCTAGATGACACCTTGTTAACATGTTCCGTCCTCTTCGTTTTGTCATTCTTTTAACGAGACGTCAAAAAAAAAAAAGAAGAAAATTTGTTTTTCGGGCTGTTTGTGCTCAGACTTACTTACTTATAAAGCCAGTTGTCCCTCATCAAGTTGCAAGTTTTTATAACATGAGACAAAGCTTCATTTTCCTCTCAAAAATAACCTGGAGATACAAAGACTCTGTATCCAAATGCTGAAAAGCTGGCAGAGATGGCTTTTAAAAGTATAGATTCTTTTCCCTGCTAATTTTAGACAGGACATTTTTAGACCGTGCCGGTCTCCAGATTAGTATAGCGCGCATAACTAAATGATAAACCTTATGCTCTCCAGCAAACCTCAAAAGACTAAACATCAACAGAGGCCACTCAGCAGCCTTACCTCGTCCAACTCGGTGCCAAAGATAAAGTTTTGGATGGATGATTTTGCGAACAAATAAGGACGGAGAGCTGGCCTGCGAAACAGTGCACCGAATATATGAAAAGGAGTACTCGGGGAGAGCCGTGAGCGATGGAGGTGCTTCGCGAGCTCAGAGGAAAATTTCATTTCAAGAGCCATTTTGAAAATTACATGAAGCCGGTTTTGACTAGGCAATAAAAACGGGGCCGTGTCCACCGGAGGGAGAGGTACTTAAAGAGAATGCCGCCAATTAGCTTATTTATAAATCAACGGCAATTTCCGTGATGACTTTACCTCACGTTTGATTAAATGTGAAAGGATGGCAGGGCAAAAGAGAGAGTGGGGGGGCAGAGAGAAAAAAAAATCAAAGTCAAAAATCATTTGATCTAATTTCCTTTATTGGCAATAATCACAAGCGGTTCCGCTTTCCCGGGCTAATGAAAAATGCCATTGATCTTGAGGTTGGCCGATGCAATAGCTCAGAAACTGAAAGAGCTGGAAGAGAGTCAGGCTCGGTCTCTACATTCTGGGCAGCGCTGCAAAACCGGGCCGAAGTAAAACTCTCAGGATGACTTAACGCTCCCTGTGCATTAAACAAAAGAGACTGAGGTTGAACATGGGCAAGGGCAGAGCTGGGACTGTACCAGTGGCATCATTAATCTCATCATAACGGGCGTCCTGCACGGTGGCCTGACAGAGGTTGAACATTACGGGCACAGGAGACCTGAAGAGAGCTTCGGAAATGTGGTCCGAGAAGGTCATTATTGCACATTAATATCTACATTCATCACTTCGAACTGACCTCACAGGGGCGGCAGGACTCCCACCCCGGATCTGGCTCGTAGCCTTTACTGCAGCTTGTTAAAATGTGACGCGAGTACAGAACCGTACCTCTAAACCCGACGAGAAAGTGCTTCACCGCGAAGTCACGGACGGAGATTGATCGGAGAAAAGCGCAGGGCACTGACGGGAAAGGTGAAGTGAAGCCTTAGAGGGTATCAGTAACAGGTCTGCTTAAACTTATTAAATAAATAGCATCAAGGTTTGGAACAATGCTAAAAAAAAAAAAAAAAAAATCTTCACTTACACAATATGAATAAGACCCTGAACAGGGATAGGCTGCCGGGACAGTCATTAAAATCGCAATGCTGAATCCCTTCTCAGTTTGCTTCGACGTCGCATGCATGCTGAAAAGGGGACGCAACGACAGGAAGCTTCGAAAATGACCCATGCGTTCACTTGTCTTTGGAAGGAAACTCGAAAATGTTTCACACATTATGTACTAATTATTACATTACCAGTTACTAAACAAGCAGAATGTATGGGGCGACTGATTCACGGCGCTGTGTGCCATCTCGCTCGAAGCATGTTTATCAACTCTGACTTTCACCGAGTGGGAACATCGCCACGAATAATTATTTAACCAGCTGTTAATATTGCTAAAAAAGCGCGGCGGCCACACTGAACACTTGGCAGCCTGATGTGATTAAAGTGCTGTTTTTTGAGGAAGTACAAACATTATGGGAAATAAAAATGCCTGATGCATTAAGGCATTTTTCTCTCCTAATCCAGAAGTTGTACTTTGCAGTGACCCTGAGACGTTTAAGGTGGAGCTCGCGGTACTGAAGATGAGTCAAACGCAAGGTTCACAAAACTGCAAAACAAAGAAAACCACATGAAATGCAATGGTTAAAGCAGCGATCCAGCAATGTAAGTGTTACCATGTACAAAGAGGGCAAGTGAGTAAAATTGGAAACATGTAGTGTAAGCGTCGACACAAAGCTCTCAAAAAGGACAATGTACCAGACTTTTGTTTGTTTGTTTTTTTTTTAAGTAAATGAAAGACGGTAAGTACCTGAAGAAGCTCCGGAGCGTTAGAACGGTGTCTACGAACGTATGTAGTAGGAACAACGGGATGACGCTTTGCGGGTGGTTGTTATGCAAAAGTGAGAAAAATGGGCATAACACCCAGCACAATGGAAAATCTTATAGAACACCTAAATTATCTTTCACACTATTTACAGGTGGTTACATGCATCTCAGGGGGTTTCCAGTGTGCTGGGAATGCAGAAGATAAACAAGCACGGGACCTTTTCAGCTTTTCAACAAAAAAAAAAAAAAAATCTGTGGAAAAAGAGATCACAAGTGCTGACGACTTTCTTGTGAGACTATCTAGTGATACAATTATACATTTGTCCATTGCTTTTCTTTTTGGTTTTAGAAGTTATTCACAGTACAAGCAACAAGTTTCTGTTCCAGCATATGGGGAAACCCAAAGGAAAGTCTTCAAATGTCATTCAGTATTAAACATTACTGAATAAAACCCGTCAAATCAGCGATAAACAAAAATCCGTCGGATGCTACTTCTTTTTTTTTTTTTAACCTATAAATATCAGATTGATCAGGAATCCGTGTTTCCAAACCCGTGGCTAGTCGCCAATTACTTAGGACAAATATCTCAAGTTGTATTGTTTCATCCTCGTCCTTGGTTCGTTCCTATTCATCACGGCTTGCTCCGAGCACTTCAAAGCACCATATGGACTCGATTGTGGCTCGGTCCTGGCACATGCGAGCTGCAGATCAGAAGCGTGCTGTACCTTTGGGTTTCATTGGATTATTTTCACAGGGGACATGCCGAGGAGTCATCGTGACTCGGAGCCTAGAGATCCTCTTTCTTCACTTTTTTTTTTTTTTTAAATAAAAAAAGACCAATCCTATAAGAACAGCGAGGTGCAATCTAACTTGGATGAAACAAATGAGAAAAGGTGCCTGCCAGATGTTCCACCGACAAGATTAAGACGCTTGACGGTTTGATTAAGAAAGCCCCGGACTCTTGATCTCCTCGCTCCAAACGCATTACGGCTTCAGAGCAATTGGAAAATTAAAAAAAAAAAAAAAAAGTGAAAGAAAGAAAGAAACCGTTGCAAGGATGAGTGATGTGGCGGATGAGGATTTGGAGTTTCAGTGCCAAGTTGCTAAGTATTCCTGACCTCCATCAGGCCAAGCTCTGGTCAGATCCCAGTTAAAATAAGGATAGGGCTACATCATCATCCATGTCCATACACACGAAATTAGACAGGTCATGGCTTCATGCTTTTGTGCTTAGAGTGAAGATTAACGGGGTAGAAAAGTATCTGCATTCAACATTGTATCAAAACCCGATGCATCTTCGTGTTAAATTAATATACATCAATGGCCACACCTCGAAACACGGCGAACAGCATTCAGTGAGATGGGAAACACACTCGCCCAGGATTCATGGCCGGCAGAGGATTTTTTGTGAGAAGATGCGGATCATCGCAAACCTCCCGAACGTGCCACTGATTTCCACCCAGAGACGAGTCTTCGCCTAGTCTTAAACCAGGAAGGCTTTTTCATTAGTGAAATGACATGGCCCAGACAGAACAAGACTTACTCCACGTCCAAGTGGCTTTGATCTAACTTTCCAACTTTGCCATTGTGAAACTTTGATATGGAGCTGCTTCCTTTTGAACCCCGTTGAAGGAATCTCTGCAGCAGGATATCCTGCCATCTGCTTCGGCAACACAATCATTCCACGAGTCAGTCATTGGAGGCAGGCCACTCCTCGGAGAGTCACATCAGTTGCTTTGAAGTGCTTTTTAGAACCAGCCAAAGAGCCCTCTTTTCCCCCCACAACTTTTAAAAAAGTAGCTTCGGTTATCTGCATCGAGTTAAATGGGCTAATGAAAACCTGTCTCTCCAGACAATGGAATCCTGGTGAGAGATCTCACGAGATACCGTTTCCTCTTGATGACGCTGACTGTACTGGGATTTCGGTCATGCGGGAGGGTCATTGTTAAATCGTGGTCTTTAGCACCGATACGGTATCAACTGTCCGTTTTCTGCCTCAACGTTTGAAACTTTTAGGCATTTAATGAAGAACGAAACATAAGGAAATGCGTCGTAATGTCCAGTCGTATAGATGAGTCCTTCTTGGGATTCAGTACAAAGACAAACACAGGGCTTGAACCCTTAAATAGACGCTTGCGTGTTTACTAAACTGTGTTCGGCAGCCCTACGTTTCGATTCGAAACATTTACCAAGCTTCTCCGAGGTTATCCTACGACATCAGGACACTTCATTGTTACATCATTAAAAAAGCTCGTAATAAAAGGCACCTGTGAACAAACAGGCATTTAAATTCAAAGTGTGTTCGTCCCTTGTCTGCTGCCGTATTTTACTTTATATGTTTTCGAAAATCCTTAAACAGTGTTGGTTGGAATCCTCGGGCATGTTGACGGATGACCGGTCATGCATATAATCACTTCCTTACACTCTGTGATTTTCCTGTGGATGGGGCAAATTAGCATCTGAAAATGAGCTGAGAAACACTGTAGGCGAGAGCCTTGCGTCATCACTGTCAGTTCACTTACAGTGCCTCTTAGCTGTGACACACACACACACACACACACACACACACACACACACACACAGAGAGAGTGCGAGCTACATTCAAGCTGCACAGGAAAAGTCTGCGCCTGCGTCTACGCATAAGCATACATACTGTACAAACGAAACTCCTGGATTTTGTCAATTTTGTGAGGCTCAAACGTCAAAACGTGACTTAGACACGATTAGATAAGCCATGTTGATTTGCATATTTTGCATCATGCCGAGTTGAAACTGATTTAGGATGCGCCGTGTACTGTGAAATAATAAATGACCCCGGTTACGACACTATTGTAGACGCTGTCCAGGAACTAATCTGAGCTGCCGGTTTATTAGGTGGCTCCTTCCTTGAATGTAATGCCTTATAATGATATGAGAAGAACATTTGGCATACATGGCATACATTTATTCAACTCCGTGCCACACTAAGCTGTTCTATCAGCCAAATCAGTCACTGTGGTGAATCATTGTTATTCTCATGTGATTGCAGACTGGGTTCATTTCTTAAAGAAAAAGTACTACAATGGTGGGAAGTCATTTTCATGCGGAAGAAGAGACAAGACTGTGCAAATGTACGTATTTTTAAAATAATGCGCGATGTCGTAGAGATCAATTTGATTCATTGCGTCACATTAATACCACGTGACGCCATGCGACGTGAGCCTGGTGTACAGACGACACAAAACGGCAGCGTTCGGACATCTTCCTGAAATTAAAGCAATCCTACGGTGTTTACCAGAGATCGTGACGACCCGAGTGTGCAGAGCGGCATCGGTAAACCTCATTAAAAGGTGATGTGAATTGTGCACACTCGTATGTGAGCGTGGATCGGTGAAGCGCGTGTGTGTGTGTGTGTGTGTGTGTGTGGGTGAAACAGAGATACTGTCGAAGGTGTGAGCACTTCGTTTCTGAGCTCAGACACACTTTTTTTATGATTTGCTTTACACTTTTACACAAACCGGTTCCACGTATATGGCTGACGGAAGGAAATGTCATGGACCACCTTTAACTAATAGATTGTAATTCGGTTTCTTTCAACGGGTCTCGCTTTCAAATAGACTCGGGTCGGATTGTGGAAGAGAAAAAAAAAAAAAAGACAGCCAAACTAATTTTCTTTCGAGTTCAAATAAAGCAGAACGACAGCCAGGGCATGTAGTAAGTTTACCGGTTGCTAAATAATAGCTCTGAGAAGTTTATAAGGAAATGTCTAATATTAGTTCTTGTTTAAGCCAATACTAAAAGGTACGTGTGAACACATTTGTTTGTGTGAAGGGTCAGGTGTGTTTTAAGACCATCACCTGCAGAACATATAATAAAAACGTTAGTGCCTGAAATAAAACGTGTCTGATGTCGTCCCGGTACCGATACTGATACAGAGAACCAGATCAGTGCAACCTCAGTGAAAATGGCTGCCATCCAACACACTCCAAAAGATATGTAATAAAACACTGAATGTTGACCCATAAACAGTATGACCTCCACGGACCTCTCAAAGCACTGTGTGCATTTCACCCTGAAGCTTTGTGCTTATTGCAAAATGGAGAAATATTTTAATATGTTCGGGATGCTGATAAAAAAAAAAACTGCAAATACATTTAAATACAGATGAGGCATGCTGCTGAAGCACAAGTATTTATTCGGCCTCGCTTGTAGCCAAATGAACCGATTTAACACAGCTGGAGCATGCTGAAATCCCGCACAACACCGACGATGGAGGGCGTGCGCCGCAACACTGTGTGTGTGTGTGTGTGTGTTTCAGCAGGAGTGTGTCAAGCGCAGGATATTAAAGCAGTCTTCTTACACAACCTTGTCCTCTTGTCATTAAGCGTGCGCGAGTGTACTTCATCCGCTTTAGAGGGGGTGGATTTAAAAAAAAAAAAAAGAAAAAGAAAGAATACGCGATCACTTTTAATCAGTGGAGCTGTGATCCCTAGAAGGCAAATTGCAGAGGGATGGAGGAACAGACCTTGTGACATCAGGGAAGCGGATGGGGAAGTAAAGCACGCGGCATTTGGGCCGGATGAGCTGCTCCAGGCCTTTGGGTCGGTGATCGGGCATCGCCTTCATGAAGCTGGAAATGGAGGACAGGAACGAGTCCATGTTGAACGCCGAGTTAAACAGGACCACGTCCGCCACCAAGCTGGAGGTAGATTATATAGGTAGTTATATAGGAGTCGTCGAAACAATGAAACACAATCCCAATCACTGGAAGCGCAGAAGTGTGAATGAGATATTCACGAGGACGAGTGATATTGATTTAATTCCGTCCAATAAAACATAAAACCTAACAGTGACGAGCTGTTTTTAATCGCTGTTCAAATGAACAGCGATTAAAGAATGGCTCGTGCCGAGGCGCTCAATTAACATTCAAATTAGCAGGGCATAAGCTGCAAGCCTTTTAAACATCGCCACGTTGCCGTAATTATAAACAAACAGAGATGAGCGAGCAAAGTGGCCAGACTATAAGCAGAAAGCATGACAATTACACAGTAGCCTTAAAAAAAAAAAAAGAGAGAGAGAGAGAGAGAGAGAGTTCTAATTGCTGCATCGAGATTAATGAAGATATTCAACGATTTGCGATTCGTAGCAAGGGCTGCATTACGGGAGTCCTTAATTAAGCAACTGCAGCGAGGCAGCGAATGCTTTTAACGACGGAGTGCGCCTGCAGAATCGCAGTCCATCGGACTGCTGCGCTATTAAATTCTTCACTGGAACGTCTACTTCGCGATTATGCGGACATCTGAGGTTGAGTTTCACAGGAAATGCACTACTTTAACAACAACAACAACAACAAATAAGCTATACAACAATATTGAACCAGAATTCAGCTGAAGATGATTTGACTCTAGATGAATTACCATGAAAGGATTTGGTTATAGCCATACTGGAAGTCTCGCTCTTGGCTTTTGCGGACCGGATAAATCAACTGGTTTTCGTGAAAGTAGAGGATCTTCTTCAGGGCGGCGAGGTCGGGCCGCAGGGCCACCAGTTCGGCGAGGTTGAGCACAGAGCTCGTTAGTAGAACCCTGGAGGAAAAAAAGAAAACGGTTATTAATAGGCTATAACTAGACTATTAATACAGCTTTGCAAACACACTGTGCATTTTCATTGGTAACCAGTTTAAAAAAAAAAAAGGACAAATCCAGCAGTCATGTGTCATAAAGGGCTGGTCTCAAATTGCTGTGTTAGGTGCATTACTGAGGGGCAATAATCAGTGTGCTGGGACACAGTGAAGTGAAGTGAAGTGAAGTGAAGGGTCCTACTCGAGGCTGTGTCCCTGTCTGCGTTAAGAGCTTTTGGATAAAGAGAGCGAGCTTTGAAGCTGCGTCATTCATCTCCCTAAATGAACCCAACCCCCTATCCGCTGTGCTCCGAGCTCAGCTTCTTTGATGTGGCGAGCCCGCGGCCTCGAGACCACGACGCGCTCTGGGTTTAACTCGCATTCTTACACTGATCTAGGAACGGCGTCTCTTAAGCAAATCTTAACCTCGATCGAGTCATGAAGCTGCTCTCAAACCGCCAGGGGAAAAAAAAAAAAAAAAAAAGAAAGTTTTTGTTATCATGCGTTCATCAGTACACGACGCGGTCTCCGTACAGCAAAAGCGAGGTGCAGAACCAAAGCAGATCAGGGATGGCTATTTTTGGTCCAAGTTCCTGCTGGAAAGGGTCCAGGCAACACATTCGGTTACGGTACTAATAAAAAACGGGGACATGCTCGTGCTGCCTTTGAACTCGAGGTGATGAGTGAAATTTGACGCATCTTTTCAATTTGGTTCAAATCACACATGTGCGTGTGTGTGCCCAAATCAGCTAAGTATTAAAAGATATTAGTCCTGTGCGTAAGCCAAGTCCATGAAAAGTAGACATCGTGCATTGGTTAAGACAGGATGGATCCTTGTGTTTGAAGTTTTTATTTAACAGAGGTTCTCTGAACAGATCAGGAACAACCTCAAGGTAGCAGAAGAAGAATAGAACTTCATCTGTCTATCGAAGTGAAGTCATTCTGTGGCACTTTTGTACAGCAACATTTCTATAACGGTCCATAGTAGTGGTGTAGTAGCACGTACGTACGGCAAGACGATCCGATAAATAGCGCGTGTTGACTTTTAAAGTCAATTTTGATCAATTTCCATAACCAAATCATTTGCACTGAACATAGTGTTATGTATCATTTAACGGCGCTCTTTTTAAAAAGAGGTCGTTGTAAGCGGACACCGTGACCTACTGAAATTAGGTTGGGCGTTTATCATTCCGTACATTTTTCATACCACTCCACCCAGAAGCTCAGAAAGTGGACTGCTGCTGAGGAATTCTGACTCTACAAGAAGCCAAAGTCCCACGAGAGACAGAAAATGGCCGACGTGAACGTGCTTCCCCTTCCTCGAATTCCTCTGCCGAGTCAGCTCCCTGGAATCTCAATGACTTTGCCTGCTTCCATAGTCTGGTGGACGGACGCTGGCGACCCATTAAAGTCGTCTCGGCCTGCCGCAGAGCTGTTAGGACATGCTGTGGCAAGCCATGTGAGGTCTTTTGGGTGTATACAGTCTGAGCAAAATTCTAATCCCTAAATACAGTCACGATTTGGAGGAGTACCAGTACTGCCAGGTCATGGTGCTTGGCCCCCTGCAAATGCTGCTTACCACCACTCTGTATTCGGTACGCTGTGTTTGTTATTTCTTGGAAAGTGTCCTTTCACAAGCGGAAAAAAAACCCACTTTAAAACCCTCAACCAGTGATTCCGTGACGTTCCGTAAATCAATCATCACTCCACGGCAGAATAAAAGCGTTCTCGTGTGCTAGATTTTAACAGGCTGGGTCCATTGATCAAAAATGGAAAAATCACAACAAACGTGTCGGAGCCGTCACGTAACATGGGCGTGCGTTAAACACGAACACCATTTTTACTCATAACGGTGTATTTCCTTTCACTCCCACTCAAAACACATTCTCTTATACAGTGCGCTAACCCAAGTTTGGTTTTTCAGTACACAATTTACTGAGAAGTCTTTCACCGGTGATGAGTGCGAGCTCTTAAAATGCCATCCTTGAAAGGTAATTTGTTATTGGCAGACGCAGGATTTTCTTTCTCGTCACAGGCCCATAATCGTCGCCCACCGTTTGTTTCCAGCGCAGAGTGCTAACTGAAACCAAAGCAGATGTTTTAGGTCCAAAAGGGACCTGGAGGACAGCAGACATGGTGGGTGGCGGTGTTACTGCCTTTGCTTAGTCATACTCCTAATTGCATAAGAGTGTTTTGAGTGAAAGGTGCCGTTTTGGAAAGACCGGCTTTGCTCCTGGCATAATACGGCTGCAGAAATTTCCCCTCCTATAATTAACACGGGGAGCAAGAGTGAGCTTATGAATTATTCATTTTGGCCTGTCGCTATTCATTAAGCTTGGCTATGTGCAAATATTTTGTACAGTCTATGTATTAACATGGACAAAATATTGATATGAGGTGTAGTGTCTGTAGCTTACTCGCCATGTAAAGTCTCAAAACAGTCGGGCCAAAGAAATCTTTGTTTCAGCAACGATGTTCTTTTTCTTTTTATTCTCCACTAGTATTATACAAGAAGTGACACATTGTTAGGTATGCGCTGGGTTTTCCCCACCCACCGGTTTGAGAGGAAAGGAGGAGAATGTCTGAACAGATGCTGTTGTTCATGTGCGTGTAGTTCTTCTAGTCCCAATAATAATAATAACAATAATAATAATAATAATAATTTCTGTTTGGGAGTGAAGTGGTAGCTACTGAAAATGCCTCACGGAACCAAAGTGTGTGTCTTGTGTCTCAGCGACGGAGGAAAATCCACTCCAGCGCCAAATTCACGTCTTGGAAGCTCTACACAAACGAGCGAGAAAGCCTGTGCCTCTCGCTGTCTGCATGTATTCGCTTGCTCTGCTGCAACCTTTTCAAAAAGATCCCGATTAGAAAGGAACGATGTGCAATCTCATCACGAACTGTTCCATCAAATTATGACCTAGAACCTGCTCATGCTCCGAGACCACAGCTGGCCCAAAGGCGTCGACCCTTTCTAATCTCCCGGCTGTTTAGGCAAAATCAAAAACGTAAATGTCAAACCGCGGTAAAGAGCTTTCACGTGCCTGCATTTCTATACTGAGGAGCGACCAGACGAGACAAGCGTTTGTGTGTTGTACTGCATTGTAGTGTATTGTGCAGAATGCAGTCCACCTTCCCTGAAGAACGCGGTCAGCATGTCGTTTGATCACACAAACGCACGAGGTAACGCAGTTGTCAATTACGGGTCCTGGGAGACGTGGGACCACGGTCTAAAACGACCACGGGTCATGTGCTTCGCTTCCTATTAGGTCTCCCCGAAATAGAAAGCGGATTTCCCCTTGACACAACACGTCATCATCCCCAAAATCTTTAGCATATTTCAAAACTCTCGTCTAGATCCAGCATGGTCATAAACATTTCGTACTGTTTCTAATAAGTTGAGTTCAAAACTATGGCCCATGGGTTTTTATCCAACACATCCTCAATAGCCGTTCCCTTCTTCTAATGATTTCCTCTCATTTTAATAGGTGAAAAAGGCAAATCAAAACACTCCTTGATCATTTCAGAGCTTCACAATCTGTGTCGAACCTTTTTACCTTTTTATTAAAAGGTGCAATAGTACCAACAGCCTAGAAAATATGTAGAACATGAACATAACAAAAAAAAACTATTGTTTACACAAGCCTCGTCTGTCATTCCACCTCTGGATAAAAGGAAAAGGTTAAACCAATTATGTGTGAAGTAGAGATGTGTAACAGTTGTAACTTTATTCCGAATGAACGAATAATTCGTCCAAAATGAACAGACAGCTATTTATTGTTGATCTTTTTTTTTTTTTACAGGAAGTTTTCCAAAAAGTTCCACAATAGTTGTGGATTCCTGCAGGATCAAACAAAAAAGGATTTATATTTTAGTCTAGAGCTTTAAGGCATCCTGAAAAAAGCTTGTGGGCAGTGTTGCCAGGTTTCATCAAAATTCCCATCCTGGACTCTCAAAAACCGCCATGAGGCTTGAGACTAGCACAAAATGTTCAGGTTCAGGTAAAGGTAAACTCTTGCTTCTGCTTTTTCTCCATCTTTTCATGGGAAAGGAGTTAACAGTGGTGCAGATTTCTGATTTTCGGATTCGGCATGCTATATCTGTCACATTTCAGTACAAAAAAAAGGAAACATGCTTATTATATATCGAGCTGTTTGCCCATATATTCGGACATTGTGTGCAATAAACACATATAGATAATGAAATTGTGTTACAATGCTAATATGCAGTGAATAAATATCCACACTGTGCTTTAAAAAAAATAAATAAAATAAACATTAGTCAGTATTTTCTACATCGGAGGATGATGAAGATGATGATGATGCTGGACATAGCTTAACACGGTTAGCACAAAATTATGACCTATAAGCTCAGACTACAGTTGTTTCACCTTAACGAGTTGGTCGGTGTTCTGATCAGTAACATTAAACTAAACGAACACACGGTGAAATAACAACTGACAGCGCATGCAGGATATTTAATAAGCGATGGACAAATGATCATCGGGAGGGGGTGGGCATTGCGAATCCGGACGTAAAGACAGATACGATCGCATGGGAGGACATGTGCGGGTAGACAAAATACTGAAACTAAAAAAGGACTGGAAACACAGCAGAGTGCGCTTTTAGGCCAAACGCAACTGAACCAGTCATGCATCCAGGCCAGGTTTCAGGTTGCCAAAATAATAGCATGGAGCAGAAAACCTCTCTCAGATGGGGAGTTTTTTTTGTCTAAAAAAAAAAAAAAAAATACTGCTGAGTCTCTGAAACAGTCTGTCCTGACAACAGTGGGCTGAGTCTGTCCACCAGTCCAATCACAAGACAGAGTGTAGACATGGGAAGAAACCTCCATGTCAAGCTACAAAATAAATCTACAACTTTTTTTTTTGCTAGCACTTGACGAATGGAACACCTTGGGATAAACTGCCCGGCTTTCCATATGTACAGTATACTCTTTTAGGCAAATTCTGGGCTTGGTTCTCTACAAAGCCTTAAGGGTCAGGTTGAGAAGGTTTCTAAATGATGGCATATTTGGGACTTGGCTGATCAAAGCTAACGATATGGAAACTCATGGTGCTCCCTTGGCCTCGTCAATATATACAAGGTCACCTTCAGTGAGACTGGTGGTGCACGGTACCACATGGAAGTCAGGTGAATAAGTCGATCGAGGAGGAGCTTTGAATCACTTTTTGCAAGCTGCTTCTCAAGATCGTCACGTTTCTTCAGTCAAAAGTCAAAGGGGTCTTCCAGATCCAGAATGGAAATGATACTGCGCTTTTTTCACTGACGTGACAGAATTGCTGAGCCGTCTTAAATCGGCAAAGGAATGCTCGTCCGCATAAAGTATTCGGAGTCTTTTGTACTGCTTCTGGGACAAATTCAAAAAGGAAAATTATAGTAATCTCCTAACCAAATGCACGTGGGAGCGCTGAAATGGCTAAAGACGGAATGGGAGGTGAGATTTGTCTTTCCCAACACCCATACGCCGCTGACATAAACGATGTCTTGACTTGTTATCAGATGGAGCTTGTCTGATTGCAGAGCATCTCCACTCCATTTTACAGAACATCAAGAAGCATGGTCTCAAGATGTCGACAATCTAGTCATAACTCCCCTAATGACGAGCAGGCAATTTTGAGGATTTGAGTCTCACGTCAGGCAACGTTAGCATGCCTGCTGGGCATCCATGCACTTCCGAGGCGATGCTATCTCACCTTTTGTGGTACACAGAGCTGGCACGATATGGCTTTTTCTTTTCGATACCCATTGCAATAATGCAACCTTGAGTGTCTGCTGATCACCTACGACGTTCTCTAGAGTCGAAAATCAGAAACCATCCGGTGAGCGGCGGTTCTGTTGGTGGAAATGCCTTGTTAACAGGAAAGGTCAGAGGAGGACGGCCAGGCTGGTTCAAGCGGACAGGAAGTCTACAGCAAGTCAGATAACCACTCTGAACGGCTGTGCTGAGCAGAAAAGCATCCCAGAATGCACAACAAGTCAGAACCACATTGGGGTCCAGTCCTGCCAGCCAGGAACAGGAACCTGAGAATACAGTGGGCACAGGTTCACTCAAACTGGACAACTGGAGATCAGAATCCTGGTGTCTGCAGCTCTAGACTTGTTTTAAGCATCGCCCTGCTACCATGTGGCGGACAGGATAACTGCATGTATGAACAGGTGTTCCTAATAAAGTGGCCTGTGGTTCAGGAACGTTTCCTTGCATTGCTACAGGAAACCTGTACAGCACCATAGGGTGGAGCTCATGTGTCAAACTGTCACCTATAAAGGGACATGACGCCATTTCAAGGAAATTAACAGAAAAAAAACAACAAAAAAAAACAACAACCTTGTGTTAGAAGAGATTAGCAGAAAGATTTTGCCTCGGGTGGGTGGTGGACTTCAAATGAAGTGACATTCACACGTTCTACTGAAGTATATTTAGCTGTACTGACACATAGATATACATGATCTATAGTCTCACCCAGGTAGCAAGTGAGGTTTCCAATATTAACCGTCTGTCGGTTGCTTTCTCAGCATGCGCGCTGGTTTCCGGACACGTTTCCACCAATGATAAGATGTGAATCACAGCTGCAACACTAAATAACCATTAACCTAGAAACATGACCAATACTGAAAATATGAGAATGATACCACAGGTGGGGTGCACCCACACACCGTTACTCCTGATCAAAGTTTCCCTGTACCTCAGCTAATCTGCTACTGGTCTCGGTGGCACCGTTAAAACCCTTTCATGTACAGCAGCGTGTCCAATCAGTTTGAGGAAAACGCTACATGTGAACGATCTACCATTAATTAACAAAAATAAACATCCTGATTTCTTTTGCGCTCTACATTATCTCTCTGGTGTGTATATATTAAAATATATCCATAGCTTGTTGTCAGACAAACCCCCTCCTTAACTTTATAAACTATTTTGTTTGTAAGTTAGTTGTTGTTATCATTATTGAAGATTTTATAATTTGAGCACCAATACTTAATATTTCAAACAATTTCAGAATGTTAACAATTTTCTTTTCTAAACAAACCTTTTTTTGGTTCAAGTATAATATTTTATCCTAGACATGGATAATCTGGTCACTTTTTTTAATACGTTATATTCGGGAAAAATATTTCAGTTTTTGGTGATAGAAAACATTTAAAGAAATGTCTTTACGTATTTCCGCAGTGTTCATGTTTAATTAAAGGCATTGCAGAGACGCCAGGCGTCGCTGTGATCGCGCGCAGTCTATCCTGATGGTCCTGTACACACCGACCTGTACGCCCGGCTTGCGGGGATCGCCTGCATGAACTGCAGCGCTGCCGTCCTGGCCCTCCAGTGCCATTTCTTAGCAGGTAGCGTGTAAACCACGCAGTCACCCGCGGCCTCCTGGAGAAGGTCGATCAGCTGCTTGTGCGAGCCGCCGTAGAAAGCCTCCACCAGCAGGACACTCATGGAGCAAATCTACAGCGGGAAAGAACGTCCAGATCGATTCGGCCTGTAACCTGGAACGGCAGAGGATGAGATAATACCCTGTAAATCAACCTTAAATATATTGGTGCGGCATCAATACGGTAAATAATGAACGAAAGGTATGACACAAAAAAAAACCTCTTATTGAGACTCCAAAAGTGAATTACTCGTATTATTTGATATTAATGGAAATACTGTAATGAGTAATGAGACATGACAAATGAGGCGATGTGATGAGGGAATAATAAGTGGGATGTCATTAAAGGCTGCATTTGAGAAAGAAAAAAAAAAAACGATTTCGCCTACATGCAGTACTTTCCCGGTCGTTTGTGAAGCTCACGGCTACCATGTGAAACGAAGGGTTAACTCATAACTGGAAAGCAGAATGAGCTATATAGTCAAAAACACGATATCAACAGCTGGAAATGAAATGCTGACACAGTGATATTTATCAGACAAACAGGCCTGTACGCCAGGCATCACGGAAAAGTGACATTTCTGGCCATTTCGACGACGTGCAGTTGCTCGACGTTACTGAAGGACAGAGCTGTCTGTGTGAATGTCATTATTAAACATTTACTTCTATATTATTACAGTGCAAGCTGGAAAGTGGGCGTTTTTATATTCAAAAATACACGTTTTACATTCCCTACGAAATAACTAGTGGGTAAACACGAATAGAAAGAAAATGTACAAGAACAATCCGTTAGTTATTATTTCATTACACTTTGATGGCGCTTTTCCTTCCTCGGTTTAACCTAGAACGTGATAAAGATTAAAGCGTTACGGAAAATCTCTCAACATGATCACGATCTATATTAGACCGAAAAAGAAAAAAACCCTACAATCACAAACAAACAGCACTTCCACAGAGTGGTCTGCTACAGCAATAACTTAAGAAAAGACGCTTAGAAAATCGTAATTCGGGGTTTTCCGAGTTCGCCGTGCTGATACAGCTAGTGGGCTTTTCCCCACTCACGCCACGCAGTTACCTTTAACTCGAGCCCTCCATCTTACACAGGTAGGGCAGAACGAGCGTTAAGACCTCAAAATGGAGAAAGGAAAGTGAGGGGTTAACGTCAGAGCTCTTACCCACACACGGTGATGCGAGAGGGAAACCCCGCGGTACCAGAGCTCAAGCCGTCTAAAGCAGCACCATCATGCCTCACCATGGCTGCTGAATCATTTCTGAACTTCCCTTTAACGATTGCCTCAGCACAACCACTTCAGTCACTCGAACGCAAGACTAACAGCTCGAGGCTGCAGGGTTCAGAACGCACTTGTGGCCGATATTCAAACACATTTGTAATACTCATCTCTCTAGCTTTTACACTATAATAGAAATCAGCTCCTGTATCTCTGTATGGAATATTGTATGTGAGGGTGAGTCAGATTAAAACCTTTATTTTTGTTTTGCATTGTTTATTGCAAAGAGGTGTCCCAAGCGCGAATCATTTTTCTACATAATCGCCATTTCGTTCGGCGCAAAGCGTTCCAGTGGTTAACAGATTGTTTTTGGTTTTGGATTCAATTCTAATTTGTTACTCATTCGTTTAAAAGTTTTCATTTGACTCGGCTTCAAAGCCATTCTGGATTGGAGGAATGTAACAAAAACATCATAAAAAATATATATATCATCACTTTTAGACCCTTTTACAACAGAGGTTATGACATCACAGTGTCACAATATTTACGTTGGCTGACGAACTCCCAGCAGCACGCGACGAGCACCAACGACGCTGCGTTTCGACGATATTTAGAAAACAGTTCAATTAAAGGAGGAGGAATCGTTGATTCTGATCGGGTCCTTTTTCAGACGTTGTTTGGTTACGGAAAACGTTTTTAAGTCCATGGTGAAAATTTTGATCCGGAAATTTCTGTGAAGCTGCTTTGTGACGACGCCTATTGTTAAAAGTGCTACGCGAATGAAATCGAATAGAATCAAGGAGCCGGAAATACGTATCGCAGGTTTAGTTTATTGTTTCTATAGTAACGACTAACTGCAGGGGTGGATGAGCTGGCGGTTTGGATTGGATTTAAAAATTCATCGAGTATTATCTTATTGAGTCTAAAATTGAACCTATTCAAACTGATTAGGAATCAATCAATTTGTGAATCATTTAACAGGCTCGCGAGGTGATTTGCCTGGAGCTCTAATACGCGTGACTCTTCACTAATAAACAGCAATCCTGCCGCAGATTCTCAACTACGATGCTTGCGCGTCCATCACAGGCTACTCAAGTGAGTTAAACGAAGATGAATAAAGGTTTAGTGGTATGACGGCTGGGCGATATGATGACACGATATCGATATCACGATCAATTATGCCGTTACACGCTTTTCCAAGACATCGTGTCTATCGTGACATATTCCTTAAATGATTTATTGCCTTTTTTTAAACAATTACAATTTCAAGGAGCAGATCCGACCGATGTTATTCAGTTATTTTTTTCTCACATTAAAGTAAAAAGTGTCCTCGAACCGATTATTATGGTTGTTATTTATTTCTTTATCCATTTTTTTTTTTTTATTAAATGCAATGATACATCGCGCATTGTAGCGAAGTCTAGAAATAACGTGATATGATGTTATTTGCGTATCGCTCACCCCTTTAATGGCATCGTCGAACACTGGACCGTTCCTTTACGAATGGAAAACGCATCATAACAAATGGAATTATTTCTAATTAACTAATTAACGCTCCGATCTACAACATGTCAAGATGGAAAGATGTGTGGTGACGTTTTTGATCCTGATATCAACGTCAGACCATCATATCGCACAGCCTTAATAACAGAAATGCGTCATTTGTCTGTAAGGAGGTGCGGGGTTTCTTCACCGCACACGCCAAAAAAAAAAAAAACACACGTGTAAATTAAAAGCTGTTATATTGTGACACGGTCTGATTAAAACCAAATCAAATAATAAGGCTGATCAGCTGTCCTGAGGTTGCCATTTCAGCTTTGTAAAGCTCTTCTACTCTTCACGTCCTCCTTCGTTAAGGAGATCTCTAATCCGGATGAAATGTAAGATGTTCTCTCGTTCTGAGAACACAGGAGGAAGACGGGGTGAGAGAACTCGGAGAACATGGCCGACACGCGTACAGGGCGGGCACCCTGGAACGTCACGTGATCTGCACTCCGCCGATCACACCCGATTAAACCTATCAGCGGGAGCGAGCGTCTATAAGCGATAAGGCGAGCGCGGCACTGCCCAGCGACAAGCGTCAAAAAAAAACCCTGGTGCACTGGAGCGTGCCAGCAAGCGCTCGACACCTCATTTTAACAGCCTCCAGCCATCCGTAGATGTCTCTGGACTTTGTGTGTGTGTGTGTGTGTGTGTGTGTGTGTGTGTGTGTGTGTGTGTGTGTGTGTGTGTGTGTGTGTGTGTG
>JAQQZR010000035.1:3339271-3406182 GCA_030068235.1 Notoglanidium macrostoma | reverse complement strand
GTGTGTGTGTGTGTGTGTGTGTGTGTGTGTGTGTGTGTGTGTGTGTGTGTGTGTGTGTGTGTGTGTGTGTGTGATCATCCACATTGGAGTGTGATAAGGCTTGAGGAGGCCTAAAGTGATATGGTCTTTCTGGAGGGTTAATCCAGCTTGAACGATGGATCTGATTAAACACTCCCCCGCGGCCGAGTGAGGCGGAGGCTCATAACGCAAAATTACACTTGAAGGATAAGGAGAAGGAAAACACACATGCGCGCGCACGCACACACACAGAAGCGCCCTGTGTGCTGGATGATGAGTTCCCCAAAGCAGTGTTAAACCGCAATTAACACTTGCAATGCTAAAGTGACAAACGGTGCGTTCGGCAGCAAAGCAAAACAAACGAGTACCGTTCGAAGCGTGACGGTAAAGCGCGGTCACGTGACATGCTCGTGTTGAACCGTTTCATTCCACAGCACTGTTGAATTCCTGACTCTAGGGTTCATTTTCCGCCTCACGGCAGCTCTCAGAGTGATTAACGTTAAACGGGCCTTCCCAGAATCCTCTGCGCCATTTTCGATGCCATCGATATTCCATAAACAATCCGGCGACATCGTGAGCCATGGATCTTCCACTGTAACCTTAAGCTGAGAAAGCTGTGCCACAGTGTCTGCGTGTGAACTTCAGTATGTAGAGAACCCGAGCCGGTCTGAACCCAGCGTGCGCCATGAACCCAAACCCGATAAGGCACATATTGTCCAAAGCTTCCATGTAGGAATGAAGGAGAAGCTGGAGACGAGGGATCTTGGAGCTGAGGTGTGAGAGGAAGAACGTGTTCTGAGAAAGGAACTTCATCAACTTCAGGGTGCGAACGGTGACTTTAATACACGGTCACTGATTATATTCCTATTATTTCTTATAAAGTAACCGTTTTGCTATGCTGGCTCTTGGTTGTCGGCATAAAAAAAGACATTTTTAAAGAAAACGGTTCTCCTAAAAACTCCTTCAAGTTACAAATAAGTATTTACGTTGTTTAAATAATGACGTTTGTCTTGCTGCAATTTGAACTATTACCAAAATGAACTTGAAGAACATTATGAATGCGTGTGTGTGTGTGTGTGTGTGTGTGTGTGTGTGTGCCTAAAGAAGCACTGCTTTACAGAAATGTGGATCCAGTTTTGAGTATCGAGCTCTCTCAAGGCGTTGTTTCCAAATCATTGCACTACAAACAAATGAGTTGCGTTTGATGGCGTGAAACTGAGATCCATGACATCGCAATTTCAGCTCTGACTTTGGCTGCTGTGTGAAATAACCTGCACAAGTGAATCACAGAACACACACTTTTGACCCTGAACAGAAAAGCATGGAAGGGGAAACACAAGGCACGTATTTACTCAGAACTGTAGCAGAACTGAGAATTCAGAAGGCTTTGTGTGCGACAGAGCCGATCTTCAGGGATCTTTCCTCTCGATTTAGATTCCGATTCACTTTAGCCTTTAGCCTTTCTGCGTCACTCGATATGCGATTCCGGAGGTTTCGGCATGGATGATATAAATAGGCCAAGAAAACTTTTCTACGCCGGTGGCGTGAGGCTGCATCGCACTGGTTTAATGAACGCCGCTAAAACGTCGCGTCTTCACCCACAAGCCGTGTTGAGTGGCATCTCAATCAGCTAAAACAGCACCGTAAGCCCTGTTAAAAAAAAAAAAAGCGTTGAGTAATTTGTTCCTGAAACCCTCTTGTTCAGACTGACACTGACATTTCTGTCGGGTTCAATGCGCTGAACGAACGAGACGCGCGCCTTTCCTTTCCATACTCTTTTGATCTCGCATTATAAGAGCGAGGAAAAGCTCACATTTTCCACGGATTAAGCTCTCAGACGGAGTGAAGTGCCCAGAAAAGTGACTTCTCCTTCGTTTAATAGAAGACATGGGTCTTGTCGTCGTTCACTACATCAGAGGCTTTGTGTGAGCGCTAATCATCAAAGAGGAGCTATTGAAGGCTGTAATTACATGCTAACACGTCACCGAGCGAGAGCACAAGAGCGGACGGTGACGGTGAAATCGCTAAATCTAATCTGATTTGGCCAAACCACGCCGGAGTACGCGGGAATATAACGCATTAAATATAATTATATAATATAATACTCTTCCAAAATGCTAAAACGTCAAATCGGTTTATATTCACGTGGAATACGTGAGTGCTCATTTCCTTAAAGCGGGCCACAGCAAATCACAACACACAACAGCAAAAAACTAAAACACGCAAGCGGCAAAATCATAAACAGATCCAGATGTTCAGTCAGGACCAACCCGTTACAATCATTATATGATTTTGGCATGTTTCATTCTTTAATAGTGTTTCTGAATTTGGTTCTCTCACAAAGGGGTGGGCGATATGACCAAAAAAATCGTATCACGATACTGGATTCTTCACCTACGATATCTCAGGAAAGTATAGGGTTAGTGACAGAGTGACAAAGATGCTGAGATTTGAGCGCCATGTTGTCCAGCCCTCACCTGCCAGCTCACAGTCGAGATTCTCTCGTCTATTTCTCAAGAAACACCAAAAGGACAAAATGTATAATTTTCCTAGTCTGGAGTGGACAGAGAACCAAGTACAACCATTTTGACATTCCCTCCCGGTTTTCTTGCGAACCTCTCAGAGACGCAGGTCACCAGCGCATCACAGACAGTAAACGAGTCAGTAAGGGAGCGTCTAAAAAGTGCATGACGGCGACAACTACGTAAGATTCTACTAAGATTATAGTTGTCTAGACAGGATATCTAACGTTAGGATAAAGTATGGACTCACTATGAGTATGTAATAAAATCATTATATATATGTATACACGTGTGTGTGTGTGTGTGTTTAAAAATCCAGGACTTGAGATTCCCACATTCTGAAGGTCTGTAGTACAGAATAAGACTCATTATTACATTACATTTCATCACTATACGAGTACAGTAGTTATTTTATAGCTTATAGCATATATTTTATTAATGATATACTTTTTAAAAAGAGTGACTACGCATAAACCTACAGTGCGACACATGAAACCCAGGGTTAGTCTGAGCAGCTACAGCAAGATGAGAAAAGTGTTTATTGCTTTTTTTTCCCCTGAACACAAATTAAAAACAAAGGTTTTATTCGCACTACATTTTATACTTCGTTTTTTACACAGACGCAACCCAATATAATAAGATCAGTTTATTAAAATATTTGCCCTCTGATTCGCCGAAAAATGCTAAAATGCTTATTGTTCACTGTGAAGTTCAGCTTTGACTTATCCGGCGCCATCTCAGAAAAGCATATTTGTTTCACGGTTGATCAGAAGACTGATATTGTAATCGCAGTTCCACCCTAATCGAACGCATGCACAGGGTGAATTTTCCAGAACCGTGATTACAGAAAGCTGTGCTGAGTGACTACTTAATGCCAGCGCATTGCCGCCACCATTAGTGGAATCACATGGGACTAATATCACGCCAGAATCTGCACTGCAGCTCTGTTGTCGTGGCTTTCGATTGCTGTTTAGTGTAAATGTCACAGGAAACAAACTGAGCTGGTCTGTGACCTTCACAACAGCCTGCTGAAAATATGACACACATCAGTACGTACAGCGGACGTGTCAGCAAGTCAGCAGAATTAAACTGCTCGTGTGAACGTCTTACACAGTCGGCGGGGTGATGGACCTGGATCAGGATCACGCACACAGTGACGTTAACTTGAGTCGATTTGGCTTACAAAGCCACACATACACTATAGGGCTAGACGTTTGTACACACCTGACCATGTGCTTGTTCCAGATTCAGTCCCGTCTTTGCCGTTATAGTACCTTCTAGGAAGGCTTCCAACTATTGTAGATTGTAAAGCTTCAGCGCACAAAGTCATTCTATACAATTGCGTGCTTCCATCTACATACGGGTGTGATGGTCCAGTCCACACACGTGAGGCCATACAGGAACTGTTTTCACTTCAGCTACTCAGGGTATCCAAAAAAATATATAAATATCTGATCAAATTAAACTAAACCTACAAAGATATCATTTAGTATTTATTAGATAGACGACACATGCTCACATGGTCAATGGAGCAATGGTGGTAATGTTTTCGGACACAAGAGGAAAAGATAGATATATGAGAAATATGACCACAAATGTACGATCCAGTTTAAAAACCAAATAAGCCAGGACAACTCAATACACACCATGATTCAACCTGGGGCATTGTGCTTCCACTGTTCTCACACTGACCACAAACCAGAATGTGACTCGCACGAACATATCATGAGGCCAACGGTAAAGAGTTTATATAGGTTTTCCCTGCTTTAAAGGCGCCGACTCACCCTTCCCAGAATCCTCTGCGCCAAGGAGCGAGTCGGCGCTTTCGATTCCAACGATATTCCAAAAACAATCCAGCGACGTCCCAGGCTTAAAATGTAACCTGAAGATATTTTGTCAAGGTATATATATATATAAAATTCTGTCGCCCGATCCGTTCCAGTTTCATACGCCATTCCGTGCGTTACACAGAGAGCTAGCGGGTAGCGGTCACGTGCTTTCAAAACGAAATTGGCGCATTGGAGCCATGAAATGTGTTTTTGGTCTAATGTGGCATAGCGTGCCACGGCGTCCTGCTGACTAAGGCCTCACATTTGCGCGTCTGTCTGCTTTTGCACTCCAGACTTAACGCCACTCGCTGTTTTACACTTCTGGTTAGATGATGAACAAATGAAATCCATTCAAATTAGTAGCCAAGTCAAATATTACTAGCTTTATTGCAACTTGAATGCAATGTCACTTTTAAGACATACGACATCAGAGAACCTTACCCGTCCTGAATAAAACGCTTTATGCAGGCCAAAAAAATAAGGAATGATGTCAAATATTATTTGACAATAATATGTATTTTAAAGTGGCAAATATTGATTTATTTTAAATTATTAAAAAAATAATAAATTGGGGTTTTTATTATAATATTTTTACATTGATTTACTTTTAACATGAATTTGTTTCCAAAATTGTGCGCAAAAAATTTCTTCCATTGACTAAATGTTATTATTATTATTATTATGTAAAAATTCTAACCATTTATTTACACAAGCTGATTAAATCCAACACAAGGCTAGTGAGTATAATTCCGATCATTAATATTGCAAATGTACTCTGTGACAGCTTTAAACAAATTTGTAGCCTACGTCACGTTTCTCACTCCACTTCATATACACTTTCATCCAAAGTCCTTCGCAAGCCATGGCACAAGCACGTCCACGACTTCTCGTCTGGATCGAACATTCCGACACCTTTTTTCTTTAAAGCGTGCCGGTCGTAATGACTGTTGATTTTTTTGTCATGCACCCTGACTTCAGGACACTCAGAAGTCACATCAATTATCTCGGGATGAGTCATAGTGAGAAACGCACACAGGTTTATGCCCCCTTTCAATTTGCATAATGCAAAATTATGCGTGCTCATTTCCATAAAGTATACAACACGATAACATCCGAGACTACTTTCGAATCGTGCCTTGAAGCTTTGGGGCCAGATCTTAGAATTCAGTGTGAGGCACAATTATCTCAAACATTATTACAGGATGATCGGCTGGGATTCGTAGCATTGTTTCTAGATCTTACTAATTATCTGACAGAGAACAGAGCTTCTGGTGTCATCTCATCATCTTATCAGATGAACCTACCCTGTAGATGAGTTTATATCCTGTCCATCAGCAGAAAGACACGGCTACAGGATCATTCTCGGCACTGACTCTTGACGTGGTATTGCGTACCAACACACACGAACGCTATTAGACACATAAACCTTCAGGGCCTTTCGGCAAACTGATAACCCATGACTAATTATCTCACAGTGCTGCTAAACTACTGAAAGTGTTGATTCATTTTCCATTGCAGCAGCTCTCACGCTGCGCTAATTAATGCACTACGACATTGTTTCTATATTAACATATAGGCTTATAGTGGATGCTCTGAATAAACTTTTTTCAAGTGAGGAGACGTTTATTTAGCATTTTTTAAAAGGAGTCTCCAGTGTTAGTCAGCACAACTTGACGACACACCGTGATTCATTTTGTCTTGTTAAAAAAAAAAAAAGCAAAAAATAGAGAGGTTGGTAAGGGGAATAACTGCTTAGGGTTTTGACGTAATCATAAATGGATAAAAAAAAGTCTTTAAGTAAAGTAAAAAACCCCCATCGTTGTTATTATTTGCTGAGGTGTAAGAGGAATAACACCACGCCATGTTGTTATCAGAAAACATTCAACTCCTACGTCGTGTTCCTTGACGTTCGTCTCATAGCCGTGATTGACAGTTTCTTGGCCCTCCTCCCGACGACACGCCAGAACATGAACAGCGTTAGGTCTGGGTCAACCTCGTGTAACTTGTTGCCGGGCTCGTGACCAAGAATTTATGGCACTGTGGTGGCCTAATCTGAAATCATGACCATCGTGAAAGACACAAAGAGTGCAACTGAAATTGAAGTATTGAAATAAATCATAGGCAATGCGAAAAATATTCAGAGGACAATAGGGCAGAGAAAGTGAAGTAGCTGGACGTTATCTTGGCTTGGAAAACTTTTCCACAATCCTTGATTTAAATATGACAATATAATTCATGATCATGTTTGTTTAGTACTTTTACAATTACTTTGGGGTGCTTAAAAAGTGGGGACCAGGTGCGAAAAGTGCTCTAATTCCTACACCACATATGGGTGTTTGTAAATTAAAGCAAAATTGCTTTCTGAGGCAAAATCCAACTCCAGCAGACAGTATACCATTTATAATAACTGAAGAAAGTTTGTGCACCCCTGGCCTTTTATCTGATAAAATCACTGTACAGGCTTCAACACGTAGCGTTTTGTTATTGCTGTTCGTTTTAAGCAAGTCTGAGATGAATATAACCGCAAAAATGACGTTTATCCATCAGGTACACAACTCTACAACATGTATAAGGTCCTGCATGGGCTGTAGTGAAGTCACCCTATGTAGTGCACCTATCTAGCACGCACAGATTTGGAACTCTGGAGCCACAGCTTTGACGTTCAAACGTTACTCCGGTAACTAGCTAGTAAGCTAGTACCGTTCACTACACTGCATTCTGGGGGAAAAAGCATATACATTTCTAAATTAATATTCCCCACTAGAATGTTTTTTACACACAGAGTCGGGTATTCTACAAGATGACGGCTGACAAACCAAAATGTCATGCTAACGACGCCGCGCTCAGTTCATATTTACCTCTTCCTCAAAGTCCCGTCGTCCTTTGGCGCGCGTGCATGCGTGCGTGCTGCGTGCTTCCGTACGCGCCGACGTCACCCGAGCTACGTCGGCAGAGTGCGACATCACGTGCCCCGTCTCTTTCTCCTCCTATTAAAACTCTACCGTCTATGCTAGCTTATGTGGGTTATATCTAGCTTCCATATTTAATATATATTATATATGAGGGGTTTTTTTTCACTAGTTTTGTTTTATTTCATTTTCTTATCTTATGTTTGTTATAGTTTAACTGCAAACTATTTGGAGATGCCAATAATATCATATAAAACCAAATCATATCAATCAATAAATGGGTGATTCCACATTTTACATACATTTTCAGGGCGGCACGGTGGTACAGTGGTTAGCACTGTTGTCTCACAGCAAGACGGTCCTGGGTTCGATCCCCGGGTGACCCAGGGTGCCTTTCTGTGTGGAGTTTGCATGTTCTCCCCGTGCATGCGTGGGTTTCCTCCTCCAAAGACACGCAAATTCGGTCTCTACTCTAATAGGTTTGAATGTGAGAGTGAATAGTTGTTCGTCTCTGTGTTAGCCCTGCAATAGACTGGCGACATGCCCAGGGTGTACCCTGCCTCTCGTCTGAAAATCTGAAAACAGCTGGAATTGGCTCCAGCATCCCCGTGATCCTTAATGGATAAGTGGTAAAGATAATGGATGGATGAGTACCAATGTTGAGTGTGAGGGATTTAGCATAGAATTAGCAAATACCTAAAATGTGGTTAACAAAGACAATGCAGACAATTTTGGTCACCAGTTTATAAATGGTTGTACCTGGCTTTCAAAAGGACCTCAATATTGTAATATCACTAAAAAACGAATGAGAGGATTTCTTCTTCCCATGACCTTCATTAAATTTAGAAGATGCAACTTGTTGATCATCTGACTAGTGGAATATTCCAGAATATTCCAAGGAACAGGATTGAGTGAATGTAAATCGTTCATAAACTATAATGGTAGTAAAGGTGTTAAGTTCTCATATGAATGCAGAAAAAAAGATTTGTGAAGTATTTTAATGATTTTATTCTAGCAAAATGTAGTTATATAAGACTGGAAAAAGGGGAAAAAAATAAAAATAAAAAAATAAATAAATCAATAAAGAAGAAGTGTACAAATGACACCCCATTCATTTAATCACCCATTCTGTATGCCCATTGAAAAGTTTTTATACACTGGTATAATGTAATGTGTATCTTGTCCTTTCTGTATTATGTATTGTCTTTTGTGTTCCTTATTAAATATAAAGAAAAACTTTATAAATAAAATAATAAGTATCAAAAATATCACCTAAGAAATTCTTGATAATATAACATGCTACATCTTCTTATAATGAATGACAATGATGTTTGTTAGTCAAGATTTACTCATTTTAACAGCATGAGACAGAATCTGAACATTTTGTACCTGGCCATCAAAAGTGAGAACCATAAGATGTAATTTATTGACATTTACAACACTGTCACTATGTGATTATTATTATTATTATTATTATTATTATTATTATTATTATTATTATTATTATTAAATTGTCTGAGAGAGAAAATCTTACTCAGTAGAAGCCAAGAATTTATTTTTTATCTTAATTTTACATTTTATTTTTTACCTTAATATGTTAAGGAAAGCATGAATTGCTAAAATGTTACGAATCTACTCACAATGTTATTTTAATTTGAGGTATTGATCAATATAAAAGTACCAAATGGTTTATTGAAAGGGAGAATGCATGTGTGTTACATGGAGATAATGATAATGTGTATTGTATGGCACCAAACAGACTTGACTCAAAGACATCTCTCTGTACAGTAGCTGAACTTCTTGACTTCAGTGTGCTGGAAGAGAAATGATACCTTGATAGTTTTGGAAATTTCTTCTTCGTCTGAGTGGAGCAAATTCTGCAGTCACTGTTAATTTAGTTCAAAACCGACATCATTCACAGAGAAAATATGACGCTGTTTATATATATATATATATATATATATATATATATATATATATATATATCATAGTGAAAGTAAAACTTCCTTATAATTAATTCATTTAAAAAATAGCTGAATACATTATATTAAATGTGGTATCTGCGGCATTAACTTTATATCATATTTTTTTCCCTAGTGATGTCATGAATGCAATCAAAACATCTACCTTGTCCATGTACACACCCGAGCCTACAAAATGTAAAGGAATTTCATCCTCAGTGAAGCATGACACAGGCATTGAAAATTAAATTGGGCTACGTTTATTCGAGCAAGGTCATTTCCAAGAGAAAATACAAATCAAAAAAGTTTAAATTATAATTCAACAGACATTTCAAGAATCCCATTGACCACAGACAACCTTCATCTCTTTAGCTAAAAAGAAAAACAGATGAATAAAGTGGAATTTCTTTTTTTCTTCTCAGTTAAAAATACAGTGTTTTCACAATATTGTATCAAAAGTTCCCAAATTGTAGTATCTCCTTCATCAGGTACATTAAGTAAGTAGAACAATTAAGAGTAATTGTTCCAGATACAATAAATGCTCTCTTAATGTAATATTTGCTCCAATATTCACTTGTGAGGATCCATTTTACTAAAATATATCTATAACGAGGAACTATAATACTGTACACTACAGTATGAAATAAATATAATTAGGAAATATAAAATGAGTCACATAAATAAAATGGTAGTTTAAAATAAAAAATAATTGGATTTTGTATTGAACAAAACAAACCATGGTAATACTGACAGATGGTCTTGGAAAAAAAAATACAGAAAATTGCACAAACAATATGTAAACTAGGAAGTCTAGCTGTACTAATACTGACGAAGGTAATTCAAATAAGTGAATGTTTTATTTTTTTAATGTAATACTTAAGCAGGTGCATGGAGGACACGCATTGACTCCACGGTACACTTTACAAGGATGGCACTTGCAGAAAACACAGATGAAAGGGTTTGCATATAAGGCTTTTCTCTAACGAAAAAACAAAACAGGGGTGCTCGACAAAGCCTCGAAGAATGGAGTCTTCATCATCACTGCCATCCTTAGTCCCTCTTTTTAAGACTTTGTAAATTTCTTTAGAACCATACAGGTATTATTTAGATAAAGATGCTTCATAAAAAAGCCATAATGTGATCCAAAATAAACATGTGGCAGGTCGGAAAAGAAAAGGTAAAAACAAGGATATCACAGTAAGTGATAGACAAAACGTAACACTGACACGCTACTGCGACTTCAAGCGCAGTATATATGTACATATAGGCAATGCTTACTCTTTCCTAAATTTATTTTTTTTTACAATTATTATTTAATGTAGTAATTCATCAGAGTGCAATTCGAGGCTTGTGCTGTGACCACAATAAAAACACAGGGGTTATGGAAATAAGCACCACACAGCCTTCACGTTCCACTCCGTTGGTTCTCTTATTGTAACGTAGATCATCACAACTTTCATTTTTGCATAATGTGAACTCTCGAACTGTCCCACCCAGTTTGATGCCTGCTTTTTTTGGACCATGGACAACACCAGCCCGAGTTCCACTCTTTATGTCTCAGAGTACAATACTGAATAACCAAGACATGGCAGTGTGGTCACCAAAGTGAATCTGGCTCAAAGTCCCTCAATTCGAGGGAAGGAGCAAACAATACAAGCAAAAGACAAAAAAAAAACCCCAAAACAAACCCAACACTGGAAGCTTAATCCAAATCGCAGTAGTTAATCAGCATCCTCGTTCTCTCCCTCGCCATCTGTCTTGCTCTCCGCCTTCCTCTCCTCCGAGCTCTCATCTTCCGTTCCTCCTGATGCATCGTTCTCTTTCTCATCTTTTGCCATACCATCCAGGCTTTGGCTCTCCAACCGATCCTCCTCCGTTTCCATTTCCTCCTCTTCCCTGAACATTGCCTCTCGTCTGTCCGTCACTTCCGGGTATACCTTCTCTGCATCCCTAGCCCCATCCTCTGTGCCGTCCCTCAAGATGGTGCTTCCTCGCATCATGTCCTCGCCGTGCTCCTCCGGATCAGAAAATCTCAGTGGCGCAAGTCCCTTTAGGTAAGCGTGGTGCATCAGCAGCTCCGTGGGCTCCAGTAGGCCACCATTCTCGTGGCTCTCTTGCTTGGCAGCCTCGCGTTCCTCAGCCTCCCTCTTGCAGTAGGAGTAGCGGTGGTTCATGTGCTGCGAGTATGAGCCCGAGTGTGAGAAGCGCTTGCCGCACTTGTCACACTGATAGGGCTTCTCGCCTGAGTGCAAGCGCGAGTGCTCGATTAGATGGTGCTTGTGCTTGAAGGCCTTCTTGCAGATTTGGCACTGGTGAGGCCGCTTTCCTGCAGACACACAAGGGAAGAGGAAAGCGAACAGGTTAGTATGGCATCACAGCAAGTCAAACATTACAGCAAATTAGTGTTTCTTGGGTATTGCTTTTTGGGTGATAGAAAAACTTGTGTCAGTGTGCTAAAGTTAAATCCAAAAGTACTAATTTGATGCTATAGAATGCAAGACCACAATGAAATATTGCAAATTATATAAAATCTTGAACATATTTTGACCTATTTTTTTTATTCTTTATTTATTTTTTTCTTCATTATTATTATTATTATTATTATTATTATTATTATTATTATTATTATTATTACCAAACCCTCCTTTGTGAGATTGACTAGAAAGTACATGCCAAAAAATAACAAAAACTGGTTTCACTGTGAATACAGAACAGGGTTTATTTTTGATTTTATGCCATAAACAGGATAAGGAGTCAAGAGGGAAGCCATGATCCTGATGAGCTATTCTGAGGTTGTACGTGACCTCGCTGAATGCAGCCAAGGAGATCAGGTGATTATCACAGCATACCGCACAAGGTGAAATCGAGGCAGTCAGCATCCTTGATGGAGCATGCTTTTTATGACATCATGTCTCCAGATTATAAAACGCTTAGGTCAGACAGCTCCCTCGTGATACTGTAATGAAGGTGAGGGAGGTAGAAGGTTCCCCTCCACTGTATTCATTCACCAAGTCCTTTGGCAGGAGCTGATGTGACTCTTGAGCACATGGGAATACAGTAAGTCTAATCAGTGGCGAAGCATTTGGCATTTTCATCCGTAACCCCATTTTTACTTACGCACACACATCCCACGCACAAATTCGCTATCATCTTTGAACACATGTAGTGTATTCTTGGCCGTGGAGAGCACTGGAATGCCTGCAGCACCTTCCATAGCTGCCATGCTTGAGATGACCCCCCCCCCACACCCACCTTCCCTCGTCAAGTTCAAAAATAAACGAGAGAGCAGATTCCCCGCCCTGCATTCCTGGTGAGGAATGTGAATGAGGAATGATGCAAGCCTGTGAAAGAGAGGAGTCCCCCAAGAGGGGAGGTCACGGCGTGGCATCGAAATGCCACACACACTTGAATGCACCTGGCTTACCATGAAATGCTAGCATGATTTGTAAACTCTGTACATGACAGGTTTCCATTTCTATCACTGATCAATATATTGCATTTGAGCAATACAGAAGTAAAGGCTGGAATGCAATAGTTTGAATGTCTGCTGCTTAACACAGAACATTCAGTTTCCCAAAAAGGATGAAACGGATCTACTTGCTAAAAGCCTGTCAAAAGGAATCAGACATTTTATTTGTGGTTATGGTTTTAAATGGACAAATAAATAAACAGAAAACAAGATAAAATGGGGATATAAAAGAAGGTAAATGATGTAAGAAAGGAGGAAAAAAAACAAAAGAGATAACTTGGGATGAGGGTAAAAAAAAGAATTGTCTAAATGTAATATACCTGTGTGCTCATATTTGTGTCTTAGGAGGGAACTGGTCTTCTGGAATGTTTTGTCGCACAAGTCACACGCGTACATACCACTTTCGGTCTTCTTAATCTTCTTCCGGGCAAGCAGCAACTCACTGTCTGTCAGGTCCTCCAGCCCTGACAAATAGTCCCCTGTGCTGTCCAGCAGCTCCCCCTGAGAAAGAGACAGATTTAAGACTTTAAGCACAGAAATACACACCTCCCACCTTAAGGCGGACAGCGTCTTTTTGATCCCATGTCTGGGCAGAGTTTATCTCTTGAACCTGTGTAAGACCTCCAAAAAGGCAACATATGGGCTTTTTAATGACCGTGAAATGTGCTTTAAGTAGGTTATGTTTGACCAAAGGATTACCAGCAGAGCATGGATTGCAAAGTAAACAAGGATATTAAGAGCTATTCACATTTTCTTATTTAAAACAGGGACAATTAATGGCCGTGTAAATGTATTTATTTATTTGAAGTTGGTTCACATATTACAAAAGATTATTAAAACCTTCAGCATAAATTCACTTTGTGAACAAGAGAATATACAAGAAAAGTGTTGCAATTATCTTCTGACCTACAGCAATATTGGCATGAAGTCTAATTTACCTGGAAGCCTGGTTTCCGTTGGTATTTCCGTCGCTGCTGCATCTCAGCAAAGGTGGCCGCCCCTGCCGCGTAAGTGTAAGCCATGTGTGGAAGGAAGCCCATAGGATCAAGTCCTGGGTAAGGCCTTAGTCCTGGGATGCTGGCCTGTGCTGGGGACATAAATGTAGATGGAGGGAACGCTCCATGAGGTGGTAGAGGGGTATAAATAGGACCGCTGCTGAAGGGATTGATGCTAAAGATCGGGCTAGAACTTTTGTCTAGCTGGTTTTCATTGCACACACTGTTCGAGCCATTGAACTCCTTCTTGATATGCGCTAAGTCCAGAGGTTCTGTTCCATGTTCTCGTATAGCAGGGTCACCATTACCATCTATGTTGAAACCATTTGGCTTAGGCTTCCTGTCAGATTTGGAAAGATGTTTTGGCAATGACAGGTCTAGGGGTTCACCATGGGCATCCTCAGAGGTAAGACTTGTAGGGGTATAGGAGCTGCTGTGAGAGTGTTTTGAAGATGTTGAAGAAAGATTCAGGGGTGAGGGGGTCTCGCCTCTCAAGTGGTCCACCGAGTCAACTGGTTTTTCATTTATGTGTCTTATGTTTTGTATCTGGTGATGTTTGGATAGCCGGTGCCCAGTTTCACCATTGGTAGTACCTTGAAGTTCTGCTGTTGAGTCACTATACTGGCTAATGGAAGCAGGTGATCTTGCGAGTGCTGATTCTCTAGCCAAACCATGGTTGCTGTCCCCACTGCCCCATTCAGGAGGTGGAGATCTTTTTCTGGACATGCTATGGAGAGACTGAGCTTTCCATTGAATAAACCACTCCTTTACAAACTCTTGAGGAAGACCAACTGCAATGGAAATCTTTCTCAGTTCCTCTGAGCTGGGCTCGGTATTCATGGCAAAGTAAGCTTTCAGTACTGACAAGTGATCTTTAAACAGGTTGATTGGGCTAGTTCTATTTCTATCTGGCATAGAAGAAGATACCATAACACCCTGTTGCTCTATGCCAGACACCCCTCTACGGCTGACAGGTATGCTTTCATTGGGTTTCAGGACTGCCTTTATCTCTTCGTTCATCTTGCAAAGGTAGCGTTCATGCTGGTGCAAGGGAATAGGGCCATTGAATGACTCCTTGCAGTACTGGCATGAGAATGACGTGTAGTGGGCATCCCTCTCCTGGGCCTTCTCATCTGAAATGGCATCAATTACATGACTGGGCCTCTCTTTCTTAATATCAAGAGCCCTTTTTTCTGCATCTTCATGTAGGCTCTGTGGGGAGGTTTTGGTCTCATTAACCTTCTCCAACGTGTAGTCAATAATACTCTTGCTAGGACTGTTGTGTCCACCCACATGAAATGCAGCATGAGAGGCCAGAGCCAGCTTGTGCTCTTCCATCTGGGAGCCCAGGTCCTTCATGTAGGCCCTCAACTTGGAGGTCTCCTCAGGGTTGCTGTCCAACTTCTGCCGGCACACAGTGTTGTCGACAATCTGGAGGACCCGCTGAACCTTAGTTAGGTTATTGCTTAAGCCTGGGTAGCCTAATGCATGTGAATCCAGTCTCATAGCCAAGTGGTGCAAGGGGTTCTGTGACGAATTGTGCATCCCTAGGGGGCTCCCCCCACAGCCAGTACCATTAAGAAACCCCCCAGGTCCCCCAAATTCTGGTGGTGAAGCCATCATGAGACGGCATTCATTGAAGTCCATGGGCTCAGCCTTTATATCAGAATGGGCTAATGGGTCCTGGAGACCAGTGCACCTGCTGTTTTCCAGTTTGCTCCTTAGCTGAGCCAAGGCAGGGCTGCCTGGTGATGAAGCAGCAGAGTTTGGGGATGAGCCAGACTTGGTGCCAACCCCATGTCGTACCCGTCCATTTATAGAGATGAGGCCAATGCACTTCTTGCTACTGATGTGTGAACTGTAAGAGCCAGAGTGAGAGAAGCGCTTCTTACAGTTGGAGCACTCGTATGGCTTCTCACCTGAGGAAGAAAAAAAGGGAAAGAATTACAACAAGCTTTGATGCAAGTCTTTCATTTAAGGAGTAAAATATGACACATGAAGTAAGCTTAATGCAAGTCAATCATCTTTTTTAAAAGACCATTCCAAATATCTGGTATTGGATAACTATATCATTGGCTTTGTATTAGTCGTAGTGATGTGCCATACATGGTAAAATTAAAAAAGTTACTTGCTTTTCTGACGTAAAATCATTGGTCATGAAATAATTAAATATCTATTTCAAAACCTCACAAAATGGTGACCACTAACACTTGGCTACTTACCACTGTGGATGCGGAGGTGCTCCTTCAGATGGTGTTTGTATTTGAATGCTTTCCCACACTCGGTGCATTTGAACTTGCGGTTTCCGGCCCCTTCGTTCAGCACCGGAGGCTGCAGGGAAAACAATGACCGAGAGATACATAAGTACATAAGGAAAACCAAAATTTTAAGGAGAACAATATTAATTATTTTAATCATAAATCATTTTGTTTCCAGATTTAAGCAGCAGACTGTGAGCTAAATCTCTCTCCACTGACTCGAAGTTAAATGTAGGTACTTTCTTCTGAATTTGAAATTAAAATGTGGGCGGGCCCTAGTGCACAAGCAAAACAACAGTACTCACTATTGCACCCCACTCACAGATACAAAGGTCTGTGAAAAACATGTGGGAGTCTAGGAGTGTGTATTCGATGGGCAAAATGTACACAGTGCGCGGAACACATTTCTCCAAAAGTTCAATGTTAGTGGGAGAGCACAGCTCAAATGATTGTACTCTGGGAATTATATATAATGTAAAACATGCACTAAAGTGTATACACTACACACAATGTAAAGGGACAACAAAAGTTCTAAGTAAACTTGGGAATTAACAGTTGCAAATGTTCAGGAAAATATCCCTAGAGAGTAAATAAACAAACATTTAATGTAATTTAGGGATTAGGATAGGCTAGATCTCTGGAAGAAAAGCCATCTGGACATGTTTAAGTTAGTCTGGAAAGGTGTGTGTACGTGTGTATGATGGCGATTGAACGAGATTAAGACAGATAAGAAGGCAAGGTGGGTAGTTCACATAGTCCTTGTGTTATGAGGCTGAATTCAGAGAAAGGTTTGGAATGTAAAATATTATGTTTCAATCCAGTTAAATGCTCGAGAGCTTATTTACCACAGACATTTTATCTAAAAGAATAATGGTGTAACAGGGCCTTTTTAAATTTTTTTTAAACCAGCCCATATAACTGCTTTTCAGTTACACAGGCCTCTTGCCACCCTGAAACCAGTGAAAAAGACCGAACCGAATGTCAGCATTGGGCGCATGTTTGGAGTTTGATTCCACTCCAGCAGCAGCTGAGGCAGAAAGTCTATAGAACTCAATGTGCTAGAACATCCCACACATGCCTTACCGTGGGCAGACGACCGTGCACAGCTGTGGCTCCGGTGTGAGAGATCTGCATTTTAAGGAGGCTCCAGAGAAACACGTTTAGTATGCAAAGCCAACAGAGCCAGAATTATAGCAAACCAAGACCGTATATAGTTAGATGGTTACGCAAAATTTACCTGGCTTAAAAAAATATAGAGATGGCATTCCTTAAATTTTGCTTGGCGTTACTAGACAGTTCAGTCATTCCAGACATGATCAAACCGCAGTGATGAGCTTTCCATAGTCTATTTGAACACGCACTGGTTTAAATTTAATTAATTCAATCTTCATTTTATATTTAGACTGGCTTTCCTTTCCTTTATTATTTTATACTTGAGCCTTTCTACAGCTTTTATATAGCTTGCATGTGATCAACAATGGTAGCCCTCTCCTTTTTTTTTTTTATACACACGTTCTGCATGAAAGCGTTCATTGACTCCAATCACTGAGCCTCATTAAAGTGTTAAACTGGGTTGAGATATAAAAAGTGGCAGGAGTGGAGATATAATAATGATGAAATTTATAAAGTGATCTCAAGTACCCCAAAGATAAGCTCTGGACTCACCTGGTCCCTAGAAGGCCTGTGAGCGGCCATATGGCGATCCAGCTGTGTGCGGTAAGCAAAAGTGTCGCTGCAGAGCTGGCAGGGGAAGCTCTCCTCGTTCTTCTCGTGCCGGTACTTGATGTGCTCCTTGAGGGCGGTCAGTCGCTTGTAGCCACGGTCACAGTAGGGGCAGGTCAACAGTTGGGCAAAGTCATCTGGCGTCCTGAGTGCCAGATCTGTCCAAAAATGAGAGGAAAACAAGAAAATGTTAGAAACATTTATTCGCGTTGCTTCATGTTTGCATATTATGAGTTGAGCTGAAAGAGAGATAGAGATCTTTAATTTGTTTTTCTCCTTCTATAAACTATATCTAAATCAAATGACTGAAACGATTTCTGTGCCTATTAACGCTACTCTACTGTTTAAAAAAAAATCTCAGTACATCCATATAAGGGCACTTGCCATTCTCGTTGTCATCCTGCCCATTGGCCTCTGGAGTGCTCAGGCGCGTGCTGTCTTCTGGGTCTTCTGGGTAAATTATAGCCGTGTCCCCTCGTTGCAGGTACTCAGCGATGCTGGCAGGACATCCCTCGTTGTCCTCCAGCTTCCTCTTGGAGAAGAAGCTCTCCAGCTCTGCAGTGGCATCAATACCCTTAACTGCACACAGGAAGTGTGTGTGTGTGGGGGGGAAATAACAAATGGACCCATTGGTTTACGTTGCTTGTCACTGGAAAAGCCCCAGCTGGACATTAGGAAAGCAGCTGCTCTAAATGTGATGTAGCATGGGACAAACCATTAGGAAGCCTTTAAAGGTGGAAGTATTTATTTAAGTTACAGTGTAATGGCCACTTCAAAGACGAATAGGAGCCAGCGTGATCATCGAGCACTCTTTAAGCGTCCTCTTGCATGTTGGAAAAGGCTTTAAACATTTGGAGCATTGTGGGTAATTGGTTTATGTGGCAATTAGGCTCACTTGGGTAACTGATCTCACTTTGCACGGCCCATTGTATACTTAAAATCAGACTGCAAATCTAATAATGAGCCATGCGTTATGTATAATTGCACAGAATAGGGATTTTACGATAAACAATAAGAAGTAGAAGCAATGATTACCATTGAAAGATAAGAAGGCATTTAAAAGACCTGAAGTGTGAGGTTTAAACGACACGCACACACACGTTCTATGTCCTCAAGGTCAGCGAGAGCTATGGCTATAAGACAAAAGTGAGGATATAACAACAAATAAAATGCAGGGGAAAAAAAGTTGAAAGTGGAACGTGTCCTAGACTCATTATTCTCTCTTTGACAGGTCTGCTGTAACAGTGAGCTATGACACAGGGACCTAAGAGAAGGCAAATGAAAATTTTATTGTCTCATTGTAAACCAATTGGAAAGTACATGGACAGAACAAATCTGATTTCATCCCAAACTCGATTTGGTGGCAAAATGTGATTTGCGGTGCACTCTTGCTCAACTTACAAATGTTTACTTTCCGTCTCCTTCTGACACACGTGAGGCAACATTATCCCAAATGCCTCTGTGTGAGCCTGTCAGTGCACATTTGTGAGACACCGGCGATTGAGACTAGTCTACAACCTTGTGGTAAGCTATCATTTGAATCCGTAATCAGTAAGGAGATAAAACGATCACTCAGATCTCATTTTTCGAAGTGGCGCACTCAAAATGTTTCAATTCCATGACAAAAACGGCAGATGAAAATCTATTCTGCAAATGGTTCGTCTAATGCACAGAAAGTAATAAGGATGGAAAAGAACTTTGTTCCAGGAACATGCTAAAACCCCCTCTGGAATTAAAAATAGCTCATAGCCACTGAGGCAGTGGCACAAACCGACAAACACAACGCGGTGCGTTTCGCTAAAATCAGAAACGTGGGCTCACCTGTACCGTTTCCAGCTCCATGGAGGGACACGTCAGGGCTCAGAGGATTGTATTCATCTTTTCTCTCCTCTGGAGTGAGCGAGATCGAGATCGAGAGAGAGAGAAAGAGAAAGAGAGAGGGAGAGAAAGTAAGAGGAGAGAGAAAGAGAATATTAGCAAATGTTGGGCTTAAGACAAACCACAAAGTAGAGCAGCCAAAAGAAAGACCACAGTGCATGAATCAACAGCATTAAATGTGCTAGCACCAGTCTGCTGGGCTCCTACATAAACCCTTAAGATGTTCTTTCTTTCTTTTCTTTTTTTTCCCTCATACTGTGATTTAACAATTTAACAATAAAACAAGGACAAAGCAACACGTGTTTGGTGAAACGAACACAGAGGAAAGGCTTGTGGTTTACTTCTTTTCTTTTCCTTTTCTTTTGAGCTAAATTGGATGAATGGACAGCACAATGAAGTTCTCGATTCACAGCTTAAGAAAGCAAATCAAGGTAATTTTGAGGAGGAGTGCTGTGGCTTCTGAAGAAATCTTGCTCATATACTGCAGTTATTGTATTTGTTCCTCCTGCTCGGGCTCATGTGACCTCTTACCGGCAGTCACAAGTATCATAAGCTTCCTCTTCTAAGGAGGATATAGAGCACCTCCAACACAATAAGGAACACAAGAAGACTCCATATTCCACTCACTCACTCACTCACTCACTCACACACACACACACACACACACACACACGCACACACGCACACACACACACACACACACACACACACCCCTCCCCAGCATTAGTGCTGTTTAATTTCTGAACTGCTCACAAGTTTCCTTCCTATTATCTGAGCATCACAACCCGAAACTTCTTCTTTTTTTTTCATCATTATTATTATTAACCTCACTTCTCCCCTATTTGAAAGACATCTTTTTCAAACTTTGTGACATTTACAGGCAAGCTACTGAAAAGCTGCGCACTTCTGAAGGCCTTAAAAAAGAACAAAGCCGGGAATCATTTCATGTTCTTAAATTCAGAACAAACAAAAACATTCGCTTGGTTCAGAGAAACACCGGTTGGTGAAGCGTTCTCCTTCTGTGCCGTTCAGATAAATGTCCGTAGGCCTGGAGTCAGCACGTCAGCTCACTCAAACGAAAAGTAGTTTGCTATGACATACGCTTGCTAAGCAACTTCAGCATTAGTTAGCATGAGGATATTGCATAAACATTATATGCGCATCGTTATCATGGTCATCATCATCATCCTCATCATTGTGAAAGTGCACCACCTAATACTAAAACCTTTGGCTTCCTCGAGAGACAAAGTCAACCCAGTATCAATGGCTCAGTTCTGCTTGTGGTCATCGCAGTTAATTTTTCAGTGAAGTGTCGGTGCGATGCTAAGTTTTGTTTGAGGTTGTTCTTTCTTGTGGTGTGAGAAATGTGGCACCCGCTTTTTTGCTGGTGTTGATGCCACCAAGTTATTTAAGGGAAGCTGAATAAACATGGATTAGCATGCTAAGCATAGTAAAAGTGCAGTACACTGAGGGTATAGCTAACAACGCTCATCTTGTATGCAGTGAGATTGGGTGCATTATCATATTTCTGAATATTAATAGGCTGCATTTGGATGAGGAAAACCCGGTGCATAAATGCTGAGCTGATGTTTTACTGGCAAACATATTGTGAAAAAGAGGAAGTTCTAGACTGGGTATAACTGTGCAAGATGATTCATGCAACACCCAAAGTTGTCACACTTACCAGCATGTACACCGCTAACCTACAGGATGCTTATTTGCGCCCTACCACTGAGCTATTATTTGGAAACATATTCAATCTGAAATGTACTCAATGTTTCACCTGACTTTAGCATTTCAAAGCTAATCCTAATAAGCTGTCAGGGCTGTATTTTTGTCCCTGCTCTTGCTTCTATATAGAGCTGCTAATTAGGATGCCGGAGTGTACATGACATTCGGTAATCCAGCATCCATTCGTGTTAGTCAGCTTAGCAAAGTGACACTCGACCAGAAGCCTGCTCTAGAGATAGTTTTCTATACTAGCAATGCTTCTGAGTTGAAGAAGGAGAAGCATATGGCTAAGTCATTAGACAAGACTGATCACTAGAGGTCGGGTGGTTTAAAAAAAAGAAAAAAAGAAAAAGAAACCTCCGGCTGACCCGGTTAGGTTCTCCCTCCACTCCGTAAGTGTCAGCACAAGCCAGGGAACTGTGGAGCCATTATGCATGTAAATGGATATCATAATATCATAATGCTAAAAATTTCATTTAATGCTCTTAATGAGGCCTTGGTCATGGCAGGCTTGTGCTAAATAATGTCTCTCAGATCCTAATTAAAAGAATTTGTCTTTTGAGCCTTGCCAGCACCAGCCTTGTCATTTAAGTTGATCGCTTTTTGAAACAGAGAGAAAGGGGGATGGAAAGAAGATTTGAAGAACGAGACAAAAGAAGAGCTGTGTGGGAGTGGGGATGATGCATAAGGTCAGGTGTAAGTAACTTCTAAAGGAGATGACTAAGAGAGGAGTTTTAACTCTTCGCAAGCCAAAGCCAGATTCTACAACTCATGCCTCACTCTGAGGCAGGGCAAGGTAATCGGTGGAGAGGAAAAAATGTAGGTGAAGACCATTTGTTCAAATTCACCAACTTTTAATTCCTGAGTAATGTTCAATTTATTAGTTTTCAAACCCATCATCTTTATGTTATATTAAAGAGATTGTTTTAAAATGATTCTAAGAATTTAAAGTGTTTAGACTTAACGTATATTACGTTACATTGCAAATCATTTCTATAAATTAAGATGACAATATGTGGTCTGTTTTTGTAAATATATGTCACTACAGTGTTTGCTAAAAAAAAAATCAAGCCAGAGTGGGGTCAGAGTAAGTTAAGCTCTCACCGGCACCGTTGAGGTCCGTGCGTTGCCAGATGTCGCGGCTCTCGTCCTCCTCGTCTCCCCTGCACGAAAGGAGGGCATGTGCCACTCGGGGCGACGGCTCCAGGCTGGGAACGCCAACCGGGCTTCCCTCTCCCTCCGAACCCTGCAGTCTGTCCTCTTCATCGGAGCTCAGCACTGCGGAGAGACAGACAGGAAACCGCTGACATTTATCACCAATCTTTCATCATTTCCACAAAGAGCTTTCACAGTTTGGATCTCTCCACCGGTTTACACGCATGGCTCCCGTTCAGGAGTGACAACAAAGCCAAGGCCCGGGACGGATGGAAATTCCCATACACGCCAAAAGAGTCCATGTTTGTGTGATGGATATGACAATATGGCTGGTTAGGGAGTCTAACTAAGCAAGTAAAGCTAAGCAAGTCAAAGTGCTCTATGGGGTAATGTTCTGAGTCGCCTGGAACTTATTGGATGACGTCCCAGCACTCGCTTAAAAAAATTAACATAGAATACACGGCATGCTTAGTTTGTAGTCTGTGAACTATAAAGCCTGGGTCAGTATCCAAAATGATACATAAATACAATACGGAAAAAAAGTAGTCGAGAATGAAACGGGTGCAGTGAGGTGTTGCAGTACAAATGGATATGACTTCATGGGAAGCGCAGTGTTTGAGGTTTTTTTTCTGTTGTGATCTTTCCTGTCCTCGGCAGCACCTTATCAGCCCGGCACTCCGCCAAGACCGGCCAGAGTTATTGGGAAATGGCTCTAATGGCCAAATCTGAGACCTAATTGCTGATGTTTGTCTCGTCCTCCTATGACACACGGTTTCAAAAACAACACGCTCTCTCTCTCTCTCTCTCTCTCTCTCTCTCTCTCTCTCTCTCTCTCCTCCTCAGCCATGTTCATTTTCCCAGCTCCCTTCATCCCATACCCTACCCCCTAATCTGTCCGTAGGACCCCATTCATTTAACTAAACAGCAATGACCTGGCTTTCTTTATTTCTCCCTCGCGCAGGTTCCCAGGCCGAAAAAAGACGGCCTGTACCTCTAAGGACTCTCTGGGGAAAGGGGGAAGATTAGCCAGCACGTAGCCGATCATAATATGATCTTTGTGTGATTGGCGGCGGCCACATTTGCCAGGGCCGGGACAACTGCGCAACAGGTGCACATTAAAAAGGGGAGCGAGGGATGGGCGCAAAAACGCTCCGGCCGCTGGCTGAATACCAAAAGAGAGGGGAGAGGTGGAACAGAGAGAGAGAGGAAGGAGGGGGTTGAAGAGGGGCGTGGGACAAAAAGATTTTTTAGTAAGAGGTGTGACCGGTGGGATTATTTAGGAGATTGGGGGTAAAGACACCGAAGTTCTCTCCCTGCTCAAATGAAAGGCTTTAAGGGAGTAATGGAAAGTAAGACATAAGTAGCTCTGTGTGTGGTCTGGATATACCTTGTACATATTGCAATTTTATATTGCTCTCTCTCTCTCTTTCTCTCGCTGTCTTTAACATGTTTCCAGACATCCGAGCCACAGAGACTCCTCTCATATTTCTTAATAGCTCTAAAAGTCCCATTTATCCAGGTACCGTATTACACACAGCCCTAAGTTTTGGGAAATAAGTTAGTTACATCTCAAAGGCTGGCTGGTGGGAGTGTAAGTCCAAGGGGAAAAACAGAGAGGGGGAGGGATGGGAAGGGAGAATGAATCCAGAGGTCAGGGAGCTGAATATCAATAATAGGCGACCGCTGAGCTGTTTGAGTTTAAGAGGAACCATGACACATGCCCACACAAAATACTGAACCAACCATCAGCCTCACCCTTTTACCTCTCTCATCCCCCGGACTGTTTTTTTTTTTAAAGGGATGAACTAGTTACAGAGACGGCACATTCCAAATTACATAGCATGAATGCATGAGTTCAAGGAGTGTGTATCTTTATTTGCATTAGAGAGAAAATCTCTGTGGCTCTAATTTCCTCCTGATTATACCGCCCGGCTCTTTCGGCCACAAATAGAACCAGGAAAATGTTTAGGTTTGAAGAATGGTTTCAGGAAGAGAAATATTTTGACTGATGTCAAATGCACTTCACTGGCTGTGCACAAGTATGTGTGTGTGTGTGTGTGTGTGTGTGTGTAGCCATTATCATGTGTGCAAGACACAAAAAGCTTGCAACACAAAAGCAATCCATCACACAGTTTACCTCGGAGGTCAAATGAGTCTGGTGGTGTGGCAGATGGGAATATGAGTGTGTGTGTGTGTGTGTTGTTTTGTGTGCGTGTATGTGTGTGTCTTTACAGACACATTTTAATGAAGCAGTGAGTGAGAAAATTAACAGCTAGACAATAAGCCAGAATGTCCAAAGACTTTTCTCTCTTCCAATATGACTAGAAGAATATATGAATATAATACAAGTGGCTAAGAGCTGCCAATCAGATGCGCCCGTATAATGTATGCCTCGCCCATCTAGCGACCTTATTGGCTGTCGTATCTATCCTGCTATCCTGGCAGCTGTCCTGCCTTGTAATGACTGCAGTGAACGGCTCATTGTGCTCGCCCCAGAGACAAAGAGGCCACCTCTCTCTCTCTCTTTCCCAAACTCCCTCTCCCTCTATCTTCTCTCTGTCAGTTTTGTGCACAGCCCCACCTATCATCTTATCTGTCGTCACTCTCACCCGGTCCTCACCCATCTCATTCTTTGAAATGCTCCGGGATCCCTGACGTAAGAAAATATAGCTTTAAATGCACATAAACTCCAAAGATCAGATTTAAAGACTTCATAGCCAAATAAAAATACCTCGTCTCTTTCCATTGGCCTATAGAGCCGCTCCATGGACTAAGATAGATTCGCACACTCCACAGCTTCATGCTGTCTGTGTCAGTGTGTGTGTGCTCATTCCATATTTCCCAGCTGTTGACCTTTCCGACAGGTGTGTGTCCATGTGTGCGAACTGGGACCATTTTTCAGCATTCCCTCATGTCCATGCATGTTTTCCAAGCGCCAGCAGAAAAAGCTCTGTCCTCACCTGAGATCCGTCCTTACCGTTGCAAACCACTAAGACACCCATGCGTGGGTTCAGTCATATCCAAATTTGTATGCATTCTAGAAAAGCACGTAGGCTCTCAGAGGGTCAGCCACAATCCAACAAGCTGAGATCACGTTACACCTCCTTGCGTTCCGCGTTCGAAGGTCATTCGGCCATTATCCGTCTCCTCGTCATCTTCCTCTCCGTCCCTTTCTATCTCGCTCTCCATCAAAGCCAATCACCCTCCTCCAAAAACACGCTTAAAAACGATCAGACGCAGCCCGAGACGAGGCACTTATCCATATCAAACGGCAGCCAGGTATGTCTCCTCTTCTCCCCTCGTCCGCTACGGTAATGAAAGCAGCCTGCACAGGCAGTGGAAAATAACTGCTCTCTCGTTTCTCTCTCTCTCTCTCTCTCCTGTGCATCACCTGAGCAAGGGAGAGAAAGGAGGGGGAAGGGAACCAACTAGGTGAGGCAGCGGTGCGTTTGAAAAAAAAAAAAAAAAAAAGAAGTAGAAGAAGAAAAAAAGGTCGCTGCCTAGCGGCTACAGCCTGGAAATGATCCACATAAATCAAATCAGGCAGCAGAAAGGAAAGAAAATGTTGGAGTGGAAAGACTGATGACACACATTTAACCTGGGTGAGAAAGCATATTGTGTACGAGGAAGCTTTAATATACGTGTAAAGTGAACGGTAAATCTGCGTTCGCACATTCTAGCCAATCTGAAATTGACGAGTGACCCGCACTATTACCTGGGTAGATTTGGTTCATCGTCTTGTCAAGAGTGCAAGCGTACGTAACAGGGAATCACAGACAGAGGTAGAGAAAAAAACAACACACACCACACAAAAAAACCCCACCAGGGCCTAGTCTCTTGTTAAACTGTTCTATAGTACAAAATAGGTGATTCTCGTCAAATACATTACAATTCCTAGAACGCTCGAGATGTCTCTTGACATGCAAAATGAAAAATAATTGAGACTCTGGAGCGCCTCCATTACTTCTATATGTTGTTAGAGTTTACTGTTAGCTTGAAAGGATGTCATCACACCTTCTTCCATAGTGGTGGCTACAGTTCTGGCGAATCTTTTGCTTTTGGAGTTTTTAGTCATGATCCAATAACAGAAGTGGGGAAAAAAACTTTTTAATTCTCTGTGTGATGCTTGATCAGACTTGAGTGATTTGGATGTTGTTTCTGAGAGGATCTGTGTGTACGAGCTGTTTGTTTTAAGTCCAGACTGGCTGAGAGGTCAGCGGCCCAAGCCGGAGCACAAAGAGAGAGAGAGAGATAGCGAGAGAGAGAATGAGAAAAAAAGATAGATGGCTTTTGTGCGGTCCACAATCTTCAGTGCAAACTCAACTATGCGTGAACCATTACGGAGAACTTGAACCAAGGGTGGGGGTGGATGCATCAAGAGCAGTGAGAAAGAGTGAGCATTTGGGTGGGGAGGGCTCTGTGTGTGAGTGTATATATATTATATACACACACACACACACATATATGTACATTTACTAAGACTCCAATACATCCAAGTGTTTCTATCTCTGTGTGTGTGTGTGTGTGTGTATGTGTGTGTGTGTGTGTGTGTGTGTGTGTGTGTGTGTGCGTGTGTGTGCGCGTGTGTGTAGGGGGTTGCCATGCTCCTCAGGTCCTGCAGTGAGGAGGCAACAGTAGCCTGCCCCCTAATTGAATTAAACTCCCATTTGTCTACTGTAGTACTCCTATGCAACAGGCTAGGGAAGAAAAAAAGGGGAGGAGAGTTAGACAGAGAGAGAGAGAGAGAGAGAGAGAGATATAGGGGTTCCTAAATTCACTCATGCCGCCAGACGGCCCACCTTACCCCCTCTCCTCCCGCTCGCAGACCCACCATCTGTGCCCACCGCATGCACATGTTACCCCTCGCGCTCTCGACAACTGTTCTCAGCCTCCACCAGCCTCAGTGTGTCTGTTTGTGCGTGAGTATTTGTGTATTTGTGTGTGTGTGTGTGTGTGTGTTCTCTATGGCCTAGGGAGAAATACACAATGGCTTGCTACAACAAGAATCAGAAACGGCCGGATGAACGGAAGAAAACGCACGCTGCAGTGAGGAAAATGAAGAAATAGACTTCTCTGCATTACTCGCATCCTGTCTAAGAGAAGAGAAAATGAACAAAAGAATTAACTGCCTGGTTAAATAGCTGTGTTAAATATTCTGTGCATGCTTTCCGAAATATAGTCTGCACACTCCGCCAGTCATGAGTTTTTGATGTTTTTCTATTTCCAGATTATACTACAAATCACCTGGCAGTTAAATAATGAAGAAAATACACAAATCTGTATACTGAAGAGCTTTTGTCACTCTTAAATTTTATTGGGATGGATTAGATATGTCATATAGGTGATATTAGACTAATAAATGTTGTGCGTTCTAGTTAGAGTGCCTTATCAGTATGGTCGGGATCTGCCTTTGAAAGTTAGATATGGATTTATGTGTCAATAAAATAAAATAAAGAAGAAAACCCAGTCTCAGCTCAGACCAATTTCTGATTCAACAGGATTTATCTTTTTGTTAATATTCAAAGGGGTCAAAAAACTTTGGATGTTAACCAGGTGAGAGCAAAACTAGGAAGCAGAATCTAGGCAGATGAATTAGTGGAGTCTACCAACGTTTTGTCTTTTTTTCCCCCTTTCTTTTTTTTTTTTTCAAGGGGGAGTTAATATGGGTCAATTAATATGCAAATCTCCCAGCAGATGCTCGGTGGCTCTCAGCGTGCGATCAGCACTGTCGGTCACTGGCTGTTCAAACAGTTTCACCACTAAAGCAACACCAGGTTCCCTTCACCCAGGCAAAGCTGCGAGAGCCCTTCCTCTTTTTCCTCCCAGTTAACCAAAACTGCTTCATCGTCTCGATGTAAAAATTGCTTCTTCTTCTTCTTCTTCTTTTTTGGTCAAAAAATAGCTTCTGTTCAAAACCTCTTTGTTGTCAATTTTTACATCCTTTCTCTCTCCACTTGTCTTTCACTTACCATGAAAAATGTTTTGAAATGAAACTTGGGGGGAAAAATATATATAAAGCCTAAAAGAAGAGGGAAAGGCAGAAATGTAAGCTAAAAGGAAGCAGCTTGGGCTGTGTAGAGATTAGGTTTCTCCCTCTGTGCCGCTGCCAGAGGTGCTTGTTGGGTATTTTCTATCAGCTAACAGCTACACATGGGCCAAGTCAGGCACCTCAGAGTGGGATCTAAATGGAGGTTTGCGAGCAGAAGACAGGTTGCTCATGAAATATTCATGCTAGGAATAGTACTTTCCATCCATGCATCCATCTATCCATCCATCCATCCCAGCCCTCGACAACCCACCCACACCCACACCTCTTCCTCTCCTCTAATCTTCCCTTCTGCCCTGAGAGTAAACGCATGGCCGCAAGAACCTGAGCTCTGCGGTCATGTGGGAACATGCCAAAAAAAAAAAAAAAAGGAAATAAATGAAGAAGTTCAATCTGCGCCTTCGGGCGTCATGTTGTACACACAAAACAAACGCTGTGTTTTCTGATTTGTAACGTTTCACACTTCAGCACTTCACTTTGTAAGGCTCTCCTGAGGTACCTCGGAAATAGTCGTGTTTTTAATAATCGCCGCAAATGATTGCTGAGAAAGGGAGAGGGCGAGAAAGAGAGAGAGAGCGTTCTCAGACATGTGATGAGAGGAAAATGATGTTCACTGGTTTTGGGTTGGGCAGCAAGTGCCTCAATTATAGATATCCAACTCCATAGATGACGCACAGGAGAGAGGAAAAAAGTGAGACGAGAGCTTCGCCCAAGCCATATAGCTGTCTGGATCGGTATTTTTTTCCCCCTGTTCTAAAACACCACCTCTTATTCATCTACCCTTTGTAAGTCATTAGGGCTTGATCTGCCACAGACTAAAATAAACGAAGCATCATGAACGCCTAGGATGCACTGCTCGTACGGATGAAATAATACAAGCACCAGGTTGAGTAACTGTCAGCTACATACCTCTTTAGCTTTCATCATCTCTACAGCATTCTCAATAACATCAATAACATTCTGCTTCAAATGGCTCCCAATAGGATATGAGTGTGTGCGTGTGTGTGTGTGTGTGTGTGTGTGTGTGTGTGTGTGTGTGTGTGTGTGTGTGTGTGTGTGCAAACATATATCAGTATTAGCACATCTCCATGTATACACAGTATCAATATTAATGCCAATGTGTCTGTTTATGATCCATATTATGTTATATTATCTCCTTTTAACTGGTGTGTGCGTGCGTGTGCGTGTGCGTGTGTGTGTGTGTGTGTGTGTGTGTGTGTAGTATCATAGTGTGGAAAAAAAACGAAGCCCAGCATTAAGCACATGCAAATTCGAAGGCGTGTAATCAGGGCAAAATTAATTTCGCTGCTGCTGATTAGAAGCATTAATTAATCCGTTCGAGGTGCAGACCTAATCTAAGGTCGCATTACACCTCCTGTAAGATTAATTAGGACGTTACAATAACATACGGCGCTGCCGGTGCAGATTAGAGTAAGCCCTGTTTCTTTGACGTGATGAGGAGCTGAATTACTTTAACAATTAGGGAAGTAATTCAGTGGTCGGGAGAAATTTGCGATGAAATTATTTTACACCTGATTCGCTTTTAAAAAAATAAAATAAAATTTGGAATATTCTATTTTATGGTAATTTTATTCAAGCAGATTTATGGAGTCCATTTATCCCAAACACACGTGTAAGCATACGTTTGTGATGCTTTGGGAAATAATGCGATGTGGACTGCCCGGCAACAACTCCTCCAGTTACCAGCTGGCAGTGTAGGTGGAAGCCTTCTAAAAGAGGTCAGTTTGTGTGTTGGTGTGTGCGTGTGCGTGCGTGTGAATGGGGACATCCCACCAAAGAGAAATAGAGCCCCCTTCAATCAGAGCAGCTCTTTGTGATGTTAATAAGGAAGTAAAACACATCTGTTCAGCACTCCCTCCCACACACATCCTCGCACACGCACACACGCGCACGCACACACACACACACTCCGAAGCATCTGAAGCAACGTCACCTGAATAGCATCCCTGCCAGGTAATGCACAACGGAAGGCCTCTGTTCTGGCCTTTATGTCCCCTTCCTGCCACCCCAGCGACCTCTAGCCCTGCCCTTTGCCCATAAAGCCACAGGGGGGGAAATGACCCGGAGTGCATCATGGTTCTCTACTGCGTCCTTTTATGCTGTGAGCAAGAAGGTGAATGAAGCTGATGAGACTACTGCTGTACTCTTAGGACACTGACACACTGAACAGAGACGGAAACTAACATACTATCATTCATTAAAATTCACTTGCTGTTATGTAAAGGCATGCTGTACTTATGTATTAGACTTCTGACTAATTCACTCTAAACAGGTGCTATACATCTGGAATCATGCATTTTATTTATTAATAGCTTTGTTATTAGCCAGAGACTGGAACATCTGGAGGAGATCTCTGCCTCACTACGGGAGGGAGAGGATTAAAAGGACGCCAGAGAGTGAGAAAGTGAGTGTGTGTGTGCGTGTGTGTGTTAGTGTTTACAGGAACACACCTGGGGTAAGGCAAGGTGATAATTAGCTAAAGTGGATAATTAGAATGTAGATTACTGTAATCAAAAGGTACTTTAGCGCTTTCAGCTAACTCCCCCCTTCTTCAGAACAGGAGTGTATTCACACACACACACACACACACACACACACACTCACACGCAGTACATTAGTGAGGGGGGAAAAAACATCTTTATCTACTTATTATTATGTTATGTCTTCATGCTACACTTTCTCTCTGTGATTAAAACTTTTATAAGTCAATTTTTACATTTTCTATCCTGATTAAACAGCACACACACACACACACACACACACACACACAAACCAAGCAATGAGCTTATTCTTGGCTCGGAATATTACAAGCCAGGCTTAGACGCAGTAAATATTGAGGAGGCCATTGTTCCTCCACTTCCTCCACTCGCTGAGGAGGACTCATCCCTCGCTGCCTCCTGGGAACACGCGCCGATCACATTAGTGGCTCAAACGGAAGTCATATTCATTCATTCAGGGCTAAAGGCTCTCCCAGAAGAGGGAAAACCTAGGTTCAAAGTAAAGCTTTCCATGCTTGTGAATGATCTGTGAACAACACAGGGAGTGGCAGAGAGACACGCTAGTCAATACTGTAGTGTTACAGTGAGGGTGAGCTATGAGAAATGTGCTTCTCTGTAGCACCGAGCCCACAATCCTGCTACAAGTTTTATAGATCCAGAGCAACCAAAGGATCTTATATCTTTTAAGAGGTCAGGCTATACAAGGTGAGCTATATATAAGGTATTATTGACACAGAGATTACACTTCTTTTTTTTTTTTTTTACAGTATATGCTTACAGTATATTTCTTTCACTACGCACTCATTTTTGCAATCGCTTCTGCTGTTGGTGTAAATATTCACCGCTGCTATATTTTTTGGAGACAAAGGACAAAAAATAACACGAGGCCTGAGCAGAGGTCATCTCAAGCTAGTGGAGCTCTGACCGTCTCCGAGAATGCCATGGAAAGAGAAACCCAGACCGATGCCAAAAAAATATGTTTTCTGAAAACACAAAGGCCTGTGAAACTGTCTGTTTTAGGGAGCTTTGCCATCGATGCAGGTGCCAAGAAAAACCTACTGTCTCGAAACGTACTATTTAAACAATAGTGAAGGGCCTGCGGTTCATATCCTCCCTGAGGTTGCCTCTCCATTTTTAAGCCCTCGCTTGCAAGACTGTTAACTCTATACTTTATTTTAAAGTTAATCCACATGCAAATTTTTTTTTTAATTCCAAAAATAAATGTTTGAGATATGGAAAATCAAATGAGAAAAACTGTTTCAGTCTAAGGAAAAAAAGAAAAAGAAAGAAAGGGCAGTTTTTGCATGTTCACAAGCAGTTGTTTTTTTCAGTTGACTCTTATCAGCCCAGGAGGGGAATAAGGTGTGACGGGCCATGGATGACAAGTTCCAATTTCAGAAGTGCGAGCACCGCGACTTTGCCTTGGTGCTTCATTAGCGTGTACAGAGGAGGAACTTAATCAGGCTTTAACACCTTGACATTAGTGCTTCACAGGCGTTAACCGTAACGTCAACTGCAACAGGCACACCTCTCACATTCCTACAAAAAAAAAAAAAAAAAAAAGACTTTGACCTGTCACTTTATTCAGAGACCCTATTCTCCATTTTTAAATTAATACGTAACATTATGTTATATTATTCGACAGAATAGGTAACTTTGAAATTTCCGTTGTCTTTAATTTTGCTCTGAAATGCCTCATAATCCCAAGACAAGACAACACACAAAACCAAGAATGCACACACACCCACGCATGCTGCTCTGCAGATTTTTTCTGTGTTAATCAGATATTTTCCATTACCATCGAACACATTGAGAAAGAATTTACCATCTGACCAAGACGCTGTGTCACCTGATTTGCACTTCCTCCATACTAAAGGATATGCAGAAGGGAAGTGGGCAGTTAATAGGGTTATTATTGTCTATTAACATAGAGCTGCTTTGATTCAACATTACTCCCTTAATGTTCCAAAACCACATCGTTAAAACTTGCACCACTCTAAGGGGTTCGTTTGCAGTATTATAGAAATACATACATTGAAATTTAAAATATGTACCAAGATTATGGATTTAAAGTTTAAGGAAAAACAATATCGGGAAAGAGAATAAAGTGAGTGCACCGACACAGTTTTATGGTTTAGACTATTATTCTCACAGCAATTAACAAGATGTGCCTCCCCTTTTCTTAACAATAATAATAATAATAATAATAATAATAATAATATCACTATTTACAGAAATGGGACGAATTACAGTTATACGTTTTGTGCCTCGGTGGTTAACATTTACACCATGTGTGAGTCAGTGTTCTATCTTTGGTGTTGAGGGCAGGCCCCTTAAAATGGTTTACAAAGAATACTTATTATTAATCACTGCATTTCACCAACCTCATTCCTAGTCATCATCACAAGATTTGCACTCCTTATTGGAATTTACCTGAAATTAAACTACTCCTTCTCAAGCAAAGATAAGCACCATTTAAGTTTCATTTTACAATTTAAGCACTGTGCATGAGAACCATGTTGAGTGATTATCGGACACCGCCAAGACGCTTGCATTCCAAGCATTTCAGTCAGGTTAAAATGTAAAATTCACATTGCCACACTGACCTAAAAAAACAACAAAAAAAACCACCTTCATGGTGCACACTTACTGCGGAGATTCAATGTGATTACAAAGTATTAGCTGCGTTTCTTGTGCACGCGGTTACAATTTAAATACCGGTGCAAAATATAACCGGGGGCATGGTCAAAAGGAAGGAAAAGCAAGGAAAAACGATGTGAGAAAGAATATGATGAGAGAAAACATGTCCCCCAATATAGCGGCGAACATATTAATGGAGAACACGATATAGGAGAACACAGTAAGATAGAACTCGGTAAAAGAGAATGCGGCGAGAGAGATAATGCTGTGTGGGAGAACGCGATACCGGAGAACACGATACAGGAGAACACAGTCAGAGACAACACTATATAGGAGAAGCCAGTATGGAAGAACACTATATAGGAGAACACAGTAAGAGAGAACACGATGAGGGAGTATGAGCTGAGGGAGAACATGTTGCTGTAGAACACCGTGAGAGAGAACTTTCACCAACGCCATGAAAGAGAACTCAAGAGTGAATTCAGTGAGGGAGAACACGATATAGACGAACACAATAAGAGAGAACACAATATAGTAGAACAGCATGAGAGAGAACATAGTAAAGAAAAATGTAGTGTGAAAGAATGCTGTGAGAGACGACTGTGAGGGGGAATGTTGTGAAAAACAGAGTATGTGAGTGTGTGAGTAAACAGAGAAGGAGATACAGAGAATTCTTATTATGCATCATCTTATAGTCTCGCTTATTCATTTCCCAAGTCTGGCCAGATTTGCCCTGAAATACGGCAGAAAATTTGAAAGCTATCTAAAAGTCAATGAAAGCAGTGAAATCTTCTGTGTTCAGAGGCGCAGTCTGGACAAATCCATTAAGCCTTATGCCAGTCAGAAGAAAGAAAATAGCAAATTGGTCAAAGCACAGCAGGAGGGTTAAAAATAAAGCTACCACCAGGATGCTTTAGGTGTGTTCATTACGGTTATGTAAAGCGGGCGAACCTGCTTACTTCATCAGAGAGAGAAATGCAAAACCCTCGAGCTGTTTGTCTCTGATAAGGCTCTTGCATGCACCGATATCACGTACTGTGTGTGCGTGTTTGTGTGTGTGGCGCAACAGATTGTGTGGGAGTTATGTGTTGTTGAGGTATTTCTTTTCTTTATCCTTTTTCCCTAACTGAAACGTATCCGCTCATTAGCTTTGCTCTTACACATGGAGTCTGTGTTATTTGTGTATTGCGATCCTTTCGTTTTCATTATGGATGTATTCCCAGTCATCTGTTGTGGCTATTGCATTAATTCACAGCCACCTCATAGTGAGGGTGACACAGTCTAGTAAAATGTAGGCTCTCTCTTTCTCTTTCTCTCTCTTTCTCCGTAACAGCAAGCTGCTACATTGAAGACGAGCTGAACTCCGGTTTAATTGCATATGCATATACAGCACACTCGTGTAAATGTTGGCAATGATAAAGCTATTTCAGCCTTAGCAGCCTGCTGGCTTCTCATGGGGACGCAAGGCCTACTTCCAAAAAGCATGAATTATTTATCGACCTAGGTGGGAGTGCGACCCCCTTTTCTCAACAAAAGAACGTAACATGTTTAATCTGTAATATTTCCTATTAAACTGAAAATCCACCAGCTTCACACCACCTCGGTGCATGATTTAATAATGACTTCTCTCTCTCTCTTTCTCTCACACACACACACACACACAAACACACACACTCACTTCTCCAACTTGATCTTTGCCAGGTAGGTGAATGTAGCTGTAGGCCCTATGGCCCACACATCCCACTGTGCTGTATGGCAGATGCTGCCAGTTGACCTTTGACCCATAAGAGGCTGACTGGAGGGCACTTTTTTTGTTTTCCATCCCACCACAGTACAAGTCAAACCTTACTGTAAAAGTCTAATCTCCCTCATTAGTTCAAGTCAGACTTTTAGAATAAGATTTTTATCTTTAGCAAATATTTAATGGTGTGTTTACAAGGGTATTTATTCATGTTGGCACAAAATATGCCCAGATTGTGGGTTCACCATTCTCGGTTTTGCATTTTAGAGCCCTTAGGAAATTTTCAAAGCAAAGAATGTACCAAAACATATTTGGAAATCCCAAATCCTGAAAATTAGTGTCTAACTGTAATGCTTTAACCAAATATCTTGAGAAATTTGTTGTAGTGATGAGCGCTCATGCTTTCTCAGTCTTTAAAGAAAAGGTAGACCAATTAATAAGACAAAGAAAGATGGTCTGCTGATAAAAGACATCTCTTAAGAGCAGTGTGTGCTGTTCTTCCGCCAGAGCCCCATTAGCAGGACGCACTAACAAATAAAGCTGGATATCTCTCTGCTTTAGGGATTTGACAGGAGAGATGCTTTTTCCAATATACTTAAAGAGGTACAATATTATTAAACAGCTAGCAAAGGATTTATTACGATGACACTAATAGTAATAAAATTCCATCCCATAAAAGATAGTTTAGTGTATTTACATGGACAATCTCTACAGAGGTAAAGAACAGACATACATCCATCACACTATCGAGTGCAAACTTTGCCAATGCTTCACAGCCAGACAGGTTCCTCTCTCCTTGACACGTTTAGTATTTCTTGCATGTGACGAAACAGTGGTATTCTAGTCCACCTATTTGTACATTTCCTGAGCCTGACATTTGCAGTAGTGAAACTTTCTATGTCAGCAGCCCAACGGCGAGTGGTCAGAATTAATCATAACAACTTCATCAAGGCATATATCCCGTCCCGATACGAGCATTCAACTGCCGCTGAACAACACGTTAGACCATCACACAATGTAAATGGGTCAAAGCCTTCAAGCCAGAGCAGTGAAAATAAATTAGCTGTTTGACAATGTCAACAGCCTGAACTAAACAGTCATCGAGAACCATGTTCACTTTCAGGCCAAGTCTGGAAAAGCTTTGAGTTTTTCCATCAGGAACATAATTTTTTCTTTTTACAATTTTTTTTTCTTTTTTTGCTGTTGCATTTTTGGTTTGCTCACATTCACATGCAGTCTTAGTCAGTGGTCATTAAAAGACCATGACCATGTTTTCTCAAGATAAGGTGAACTAGAAGTGTAGGTAACTATACTGATAAGAAGTTTGTTTTGACCAGCGAACCATAAACACTGATATGGGTCTCTCGTCACCTATCCTTGAGCCTAACGACTTAGATAAGTGCAGCAAAACCTAAAACCTTCAAATTGTTTTCACTGGTAATGGAAAAGGGAAGGTATGTTATACTTTGATAAGCCTTGATACTGTATATTTGTATCCCAGAGTTACCTAAAGGCTGTGGAAAGCAAACAGGAAGATGCTAACTGACTACCAAGTGCACCATTTCCAGTGTTCCACTGGCTTGCCTAATGCTACGACTAAAGATTTATGAGGATACAACTTATACGCAGTGGACAAGCGATCGGTGTCAGCCAATTTAAAGCAGTGAGGTACCACTGCCTTACCCCGTGAATCGATTTACAGATCGGGAGATGATCTCTTACACTTTCCAGCGCTACCATCAGAGTGACAGATGTAAGTCTCCTACATGTGACCAGAGAAAACGACCCCTGAAAACCACCTGCCCCCAGGGCGCAGAGTGGGTGATTCCCCCTCCCCCCTCCCCCGACTTCCATCCAGTTCGCTACTGTGGATGGCAAGGGTTGTCTGAAGTAAAAGGAACTGACAGGCATTCGATCCCCAGGGTAAAACTTTCCAGTTAAGTGAAGCTGTATGCTGGAGGTAGTGGAGGGAGAAAAAAAAAATCAAATAAACGACTCCTGAGTAGTCATTTGGTCTTCATTACACCCTCCCTCATAGAAGCTTAAAAACAAGGTCTTGCTCGTTCTCTTTTGCTCTGCCACCCACATACGTTTAATGGGCCTCTTAAAGTCTTACTTTATTGGCAAGTCAGATTATGAAAGAGGCATGACACAACTGTAAATCTCCTGCCTTCCCTTTGAGAGCTTCAAGGGAAACCCTATAGATCTGTAGCCCATCAAGGGGCAGGAACATTTAAAAAAAAGAAATCCAGGTAACAACAAACACCAATGTAGAATTGTTCAGTGGAATGTAAAAAATATGACGGGGACGACATTGTAAATCTCAATCAAGCAATATTATATTGCTTTATATTAGTTGATCAAGTGCATGCCTTAATCCATGTCATGGATTAAAAGAAACAAGGTAACAACAGAGTGGTTTGAAAGGGTAGAAAGATTGTTGGCTGTGGCTGGATAACAGCTCGTTATAAATGGATATTTTCTTCTGACAAGTATTAATTTCCAGACAAATCACATTAATTTTTCATCATATTAAGATCAGTGAGTACTTAGTGGCTGTAAATTGTCTCTGAATATAAAAAAAACTATAAATAATACATCTAATCATTAGAGTGCATAAAGAAAACCCAAGACGAAAATGTTCTTTCTGCATCCACTGTAACCAACAACAGACCGAATCTGGTGAACCTGGCTGTCACAAACTTTACGACTTTTTACAGCCCAGATTAGAAAGCAGCAGCTGGATGCAGCCAGCAAAAAAAGTGTGCACGATTCCATCATAGGTGCGGAATGTGACGGTTCATGCTCATAGCATTTTCCGCAAGGTTCATCGTTTGACTCAACAAATCGCCATAAACTTTTCCTGTCAGCGAGGTGCGTTTTGGAGTGCAGAGAGTCCCACTGGGGGGGAAGAGCCATTCTTGCAAGCTTTTCACACTCGTATTTTATTTCCTTATAGTGTTTGGACTCAGGCCTACAACATCCAGGTGGAGATGATTTCAAGGGCGAGTGCCAGAAACCTGCTTTTGCAGCCAGAGATAGACAAGAGTAACTAAGCAAGTTCAACTCTTGGCGCTATGCTGCCATTTTGTATCCAAATTGAAAACATTTTTTCCCCCTGTTTTTGTATCATGAGGTTATGTTCTTCTCTCCATTAAGACAATAGCAGGAGACAGAGTGACATGACAAGTTCTCAAAGAACAAAGAACAAATGTAAATGTAATGCACTGACTGAAGTAAACTGAAGTAATCAACCATGACTGGCATTGGCGAGGTCATAAACAACCATATTAGCTATGTTGAACAACTTTGCTGCAGCTGAAACTCAATTTGTCACTTCCTGTTTTGTCTTATGATTGGTAAAAAGAGAAGTAATATGGACTGAAGTATGAAGCTTCTAATAAAGACTTAAGGTACTTCTATTCAAATATCCTCAGATATGCTTAATCATTTATTCGGTCTATTTGAAGAAGCCTAAATATATTATGCAAATTTTTACATTTGCATGACATCCAGGTTGGTCTTAAATTCTTCCCCTAATCCTGTTAAAAAGAGAAGTGTCGACCTGTAGCATTCTCTCCTGGGAATAAACCAGCTAGGTCTACCAGAAGGCAAGCATTTAAATTTTAGCAAAGCCACTTCTTTAAAAGAGGAAGAATAATCTAAAATGGAGAACCTGCCAAATAAAATGCTGACAGTGCTGATGGTTAGGCTATTCACATTTTTCACACTGCAGCACTTTCCTGCTGAGAACAAAGCACCAATGAAATATGGTTCTCCAGTGGTGGCTATCTACCTGGCTATTAGCAGGGCCTTCAAACTGTTTGGTGGTAGAGAGTCCAACCAGGATAAGGCCATCATCAGGAAAGGAGGGCTGGTCAGGGCTTCCTTTAACACAGCGGGGTCTGTTAATAAACGCTCGGCCTTTTGTTCCCAGCACAGTTGGCAGGAGGCAGGCCAACAATACAGCAGCATATAATGCCCTCTCTCAAGGGATGCTAGAGGCTAGCACCGACGATGTTGCATTCACTCTTGGTTTAAAGAAGAGGGTCGTGAACTACTTTTAACATCACCTCTAAGGCCATTGTTATTTTCTAGTCCTTCAGACAAAGTGCCTTTTGACTCTCAAGTGGGTCAGACAGACAGACAGACAGAGCCAGGACCATTTTTCAAGGATCTTGGAAATGTTTGCTACAGGCAAAGGGTATCTTTGGTGGGTACTGCATTCTTAACATGAGTCTTATTTTTAGGCATGTCTGAGTGACAGCTATCTTGGGACTGCAACAGAGAGAGGCTTGAAGATCAAAAGGACCACAGCTGCTTGTCCCACAACTCTGGCGATCACCCGCTGCCAAGGCCTTAATTTGCTGATACAATCTGACCATTGACTCCAGTTCCCTGCTGTAGCCAGAGGCTTAAGCCACAGCAGACGCTGAAATGCGATTAAACTTATGCTACAACTTAAGTCTAGACTTCATCCCCGCCCCTCAACCAATGATGACTGACACCGGTGTTATATGGCTCCTGGTTGCCAAGGCGCTCGAACTGGCACCTCGCTCGCTCTCTTACCATACTAAGGCAAAGTCCGTGCCCCTCACTAGGGGGGAGGGGGAGATAAGGGACTAGTCTCAGGTGTTGTTACAGCTGTCAGACACCTTCCCCCACCAGCATCAACAATAAAAGAACTCCGTGGGCAGGCTGCGGTTAGGAGCACTAGGAAGTGACCTCTTGATCAAATCCAGATGACAGTGAAAGAGGCTCAGAGAACTCAAGACTACGACACCTACAGAAGGTGGAACTGAAATGTCAACCCACCACAGAAGAGTCATGCTGCTCTGCTTCCTTCTTTAGCAAATTTTAACCCAGTTTCTACAGTCCCGTTTTCCCATCTATCTTCACTCCCTGCCTGTGGTCAAGAGGGAGGAATGTTGCCAAAAATCTATAGACGTCAGTATTCTGTGGACGAAGAAAAGACGCCGCTTATCTGAAGGGTAAAGTCAACGGGCTATTAAACATTCGCCAAATCTAAACGATCCCCAAACCCCCACCCGTAATCAGAGAAAGACACAGACCGGGACTTGCGCCATGGCTGTTTCTTTTGAATCCTGGTGTGACCACTCAAGGTGCCATCTAAAGCAAGTGTGTGTGAGGACCCTTCTCCCTCTCCCTCTTCCCTTCGCTCTTTTTCACCCTCCGTCCTTCCTCGCTCTATTAGACTGTGAGCTTCAATTAGCAATTAGATGGCGCCATTGTTGGAGAAACAATTTGTCACTTAAAACGTGACTCCTTAAGACGCTTGTGGCCTTTTTGGTCTAAAAAAGTGCCATTCGTCTGTGAGAGGCTTATTAGAGGAACCAAAACAGGGTTCTTTGTGAGAAGGGCATTTTTCCACGTTACAATTAAGAGGTGGCATTAAGAGGCAAAGAAGAATTGTTACTTCCATTTCAAAATGCATCTCACAGTCCCATGAGCCCTTTCGACAGCACCGCCCTGTGTATGAGGGCACGCACGTGCAAACGCACACTCACAGGTTTGCCCTCAACCACGTTCCTCAACGGACACCTAGCTGAGGCCAGTTTGTTTTTCTTGTTTATCAGCTCCTTGCACACTTTAAAAAAAAATACTCCATGTGTCAACCTCTGTGGTAAAGGTGTGTAACTGACGTGCTCAGAATGGAGGGAGCAGTTACAGTGTACATCGACAAGCAGCTTCAAATTCCAAAACTGTACTTCTGCATTTAAAATGGGACAAAAACTATGAACTTATGAAATCCTTTCTGAAGGCATCAATGGAAATTCCAATGTTCCCTCCATTAGAAGGAATTTTAAATTGTACATGAAGGGAAAGGTGAAATGAATCAGAACTAGTCATCACACACACTGCAACCAGAGAAATGATATGTTCAGACACTTATTTGCAGAGATGGCTTCCTTATCGTGGCAAAAAAAAAAAAAGGAAAAAGAGGTATCCTTGATTTTAGTAAGAAGAATACAAGCCCACCCACGCAAAAAGGCTTGGAGCTGTGTGCTACATTAAAAAACAGATTTTGCACAGTAGGGAAAAGGGATTTATCCATTTCCCCATGTGCAAGGAGATATTGTTGCCTCTCTTCACAGGGGCCCGTGAAGAGCATGCAGCTTTTATTAGAACAGTTAAATATTTGCTGGTTGTGTGAGACGAGCAAAATTTATATCCGCGCTGCTTCCATTTATGCGGCCGTATGCTTCCACCTGTTCGGACGCTGAAAACTCGCTCTCACAATTCAAAAAGAAATAGAGCATTCTTTGTCCTGCTCTTTTGGAAGACTATTGAAGAAATGCAAAATTACAGCTTGCCATTATGGGGAACTACCCCGTCTTGATTAAAACACAAAGAAAATGAAAGAAAGAAAGGTATTGCAGAATGGTTTATTAGAGACCTGTCTCTACAAAAACTGCGAACCAACCCATAAGACTACACAAAATAAAAGGGCTTGCAACGATTACCATGAGAGCAAGTTTAAATGAGAAAGAGCACCTGGTAAAATACACACTGCATAGGGTTTCATTATGCTTTCATTAGAAAGTCTCCACCTGTGTTGTGTCCAGGGAGTAATTATTTAAAAATATAAGTAGACATAATTAAACGCTTGGTCTTACCTTTAACGTCGGAAAGTTGAGAGAGACAGACATCGGTCATCAGTGCCAAGAAAGAGAGAGAGGGGGGAAAAAACAGAATTTGTCAGTGTTTATTTCAATTTATACAACTGAATAATCTAATATGAAAAAACAAACAGACTAAATGTTTTAGTAATACACTGCAATTAATATTTTCATCCAGGAAATACATCGATAGTTTACGCCAGCAAATATACTAATAAGATATTAATGTTTGCAATACATTTTTAATCAGATCAAAATGAAATGGAGTTCTAATGCATGCCACTGAAGGAAGTCGCACCTTTAAATGAAACATAAAGTGAAAACAAAGTGTTTAAATTAATTTCTCAGTCACAGAAAGGCCTGTGAATGTGTGTGTCTGTGAAGGATTGAGAGATTGAAAATCATTACTTTTCCTTCAATTCATTTGAATGGTATTTGTAGCCATGGCCAGTTCCTAATGAATTACCTTCTGGTCTAGTGCACATATTTACAGCTAACATGTCTGATATTGCTTCAACCAATTTGCATTTAACCTAGATTTCCCCTCCAGAAGGATTTGTTCCTAACCAACACGGCAAGAAATGTCCACTCACATAATTGTTATTTTCTGTCGAGACTTATTTCCAAATCTACAATATAACACCTGATATCAGTGCTAAAAACATTTAAATAATGACATTCAAAAAATGTTTTTCCATGATAATAGAGCTCTGAAAAAAAAAGAAAAAAAAAACAACACAACACAACACAACACAAGGTCCTCCATAGTCAATGCCATTGATTCGGGATGGTATATAGAAATGTCAGTCACATCCTTTCCCTGCTTCATTATATATATTAAACGAGGCATATCCCTCCACTCCAAGCTTTCATTCAGTCTCCTGTCTGAGACGCGCAAACAAAAGGCCCTCTTAGACAAGAGGTACGACCCCCAGGCGGCCTACTGGGTCACCTATTTCTGCCACGCCGTCATCTTTCCCACGCTAACCTTATGCACTCATTAACGCTCCGTGCCTGCGGGGGGCATTAGTTTCAGGTGAACTGGTTGATTCGGTGCCATGAAGGATTTGGGGTAACTTTATTTGACTTCTACTTCAGTTTGCTTTACTTTATGGCTCGTACACCCAGTTCAAGCAGCCTCCCATGTGAGTCGATTGTGACTCCTGTAAACAACTCCGCACCCTTTTAGACTCAAACCTCACGAGTACCGCGTCTACCTCGTGAGCAATCTTGGTAGACCCAAAGAAATCCGTCATGGAAACAGCCGCCCATATCCGTCTCTGTTCACTTCTGATTCTTGTAATATTTTGAGGCACTTGAGGTCAAATCAATGCAGCAGGAAGCTTCTGTGCGTGCAGTGAAGTCTCGTATTTTAGCGGGTGGCTATTTTAGACCTTGTGTTCTCTGTTCAGGGCCTGGTGCAGCTGACGCTCCTCCCCTCTCAGAGTGTTTCGGGCAGGACGTCAGCAGACCTTTTCATCCTTCGCAATGAGGTGCAGTTATCACATAACCTCTGGAAAAGGGTGGGCACCAAGCCCAGCCTCTAATTAAAAGGGACAGCCTGTAAGCAAACTTATTCTCTTAAATGTTTACAGATGGCTCGGTGATAAGAGGTGACTGGTTGTTGTGTCTCAAACCTCTCTGGGTGGCACCTTCTTTTCTACATGGACATTTTCATAAACAGAGAAATGTTAGCTAATGAAAAATGCACTAAGAATGCTGCCAAGTAGCGTCAGAACATCGGCCAACATACTCACAAAGAAACTTTTTGCTCCTATTTGTACATTTTTTTCAACCTGTCCCTGTGTCCCGGCCTTCGCCTCGAGCCATGGGAAATAATTTTGAAACTTGCTTATTTGGAACTGTTTATGCAATGCCACTGTGCTTAGGTACAAACTAAAATAAACTGAAAAAAGGAAATGCAACTACTTGTAACCTTTGTGATTATTATAAGGTTCTTTCTTCCATTCATCCTTAACCCAGATCGAGGTTACAAAATGTAAGGGAAAATTGTTTTATGAAGACAAATTTATAGATAAAAGTCATGCTCGGTGAGGAAGCTGATTAAACCACTCTGACCAACAGCTTTTGTTGGTCATGTAAACTATTCCTTGATTCATTTAAAATGAGTGATCGCTGGCCTCTCGCTCATTAAGCTGCCCTTACATGACACAGGATAGAACGCACAAATCGAGCCAGCAGGCTGGAGATCTGTGCGGCCGCTGCAAAAATGCCGGGATGCACTGCGCCTTATTTTTAGGCTGTGCATGGAAAAAAGAAAATGGCAGTGCTTCTCTGTGGTTTCCCAGCGCTGTTTTGGCCGTGGGGACGGCAACCACCCGTTCTGCGGTGAAAACAACACAGACGACATGAGCATTTGAAGCTGAAACCGTCTTGGCCATTTATGAAAAGGTGAAATGTATTAACAAGCATTGTTTGCGTTCTCATTTTAAGTCCTGCTAATGTGAGACAAGACTGACCTGAAGAATTTATGAGGCTGTTGCATTGACAAGCTCTTAGGTCTGTAGAGTTTCACAGGAACTTTAGGTAATCTCCGTCATCAATCTGGGATGGTTGAATACCACAACTAATGTACCATTGCAATTATTTCCAAACATAATGGACGAGAACAATTCAGCCGCCCCTCCTGCTTCAGCTCCTCGTACGCTGCCTGTGACCTTTTTCCTGCATCTGCTCCCTTTGCGAGAGACACCAAAGGTACGCTGACAGAAGGGAAGGCTAAAATTCCTCACCGATTGCATCTGGCTTGGGGTAATAAAGTTAGAATGAATTTTAGACCTGGCTCCCTTTGTAGTCACTTCAGCTGCTCTCTTTGGAAAACAAGTCAATCACTGGCTAGGAGTAATCTCGTTACCTGTGAAATGCATGCATGCCAGCTCCATTTGCAGGGCACTTGTGAATCAGAGACTTAGCTCAGACAAAAAGCAAGCTAAGTGACAAATATAGCAACAACTACGTCATCATATCATACTGCTAAGTTGCTGTAGAGTTTTTCCACTTCCTGAGCAATCTTTTACGATCCACTAATGCTCACAGATAAGTACAAAACTAAAGGGGCTTCATGTAAAAATCCTGATTCAGAAGTTTCAGTTACTGTCAGGATGCTACTTTAGAAGACGCAGCACACCTTATTAGCACCCTCAACATTTGCCCGGAACAATCTGTCTCACGGGAGCTCACGACATTCTGAAGCACCTTGTCAGATGCCGCCTGACCCGCTTGCTCCGCGCGGCGCCCCCCGGGGGAGAGAAGAAAGAAGAACGAAACAATGACGGAAGAGGGTTGTGTGCAGCCAAGAGGAGAAATGAAGGGGGGTGACAGAGACAGAGAATGAGAATGGGAACGCTTCGACACTAAGCCTACCGTTCCACCGTTTCCTCCCCCTCCACACATACACACACACACACACACACACACACACACACACACACACACACACCCAGACCATTGTACACCCGGGGGCTTTGCAGATAAATGGCCGCATGTTAACCACATTTGACGTGCTGCACAAAAGGGGACACCGCGGGTCCCATGACGCAACCTGCAACAACTAAATCCCCCCTCCAACTTCCCCCACTCTTACCTCCTCCTGCTCTACCCGTCCTGAACGAGGGAGGAAAAAAAGACATTAGGTACACAGATTGGGTGAAGCTAGAACGGCAAGCGCAAAGAGAGGGACAACAATTTGTCGCTAGGCTGTATGGGCTCTTTAGCTTTATGCCTGGCTGGACTTTTTGACCTAATGTCGAGTTGACAGGTCCCAAAACAGATAAAGTAATGAATCTCAGGACCTGTATGAGTTTTTCTTGTTTCTTTCTTCCTTGTTTATACAGCTGGTTTCTTAGGACAAACTAACAATTAATAAACACACACACACACAAAATATTCCAGTTGTAAAAACTAACAACAGATGATCCCTGACAAGCCTCTTTGTACCTTTTATACAAATATAAATGTTCTGTCATGCTTCATCATGTTAACATGGGTGAGAGAAACATATCACTGGCATGAGTCTCGTTTTTTATTATTACGACTATCAAAATCACTATCGCTACCTGTAAGAATGCCAATCTGATGCATTCTCCATCATTGTGATGAGAAAGAAAGTGTGCTTATGATATCAGGCACCAAAGATGTTACTCTCAGAATGAACCATGTAGCTTTCTTTCTTTGTTGTCCATTCAGGTACAAAAAGTGACCTTTGTAACACCAGAGCATGGGAGCCAGGCACCACCCTCTCCCCTGCACCCACTTGCTCAGCCACTGAGCCAAAAAAATAACAGGGGGACTTGCTTCACAGCGCCAGCACTAACCTTTTCAGCCCCATCACGTCTTTGATGCCTGACGGCCTGTACAAAAGCACCTGCTCCATCCCTGGAGAGCTCCTCTGGTCCCCCCCTGCTCCAACCCCTGCTGACCTCACTGGCATTCCATGCCTTTGGGGGGCCCTTCCCATGGCTACCTCTTTCCCTCAGCTGCCTCCGATGCCTCCCACGGCCCAGTCCTCCACGTACCCCCACCCCCTCCGCCCAGTAATCCCATAGCAAACACCTCGGCGGATCTGGGCGGCGTGAGGATGCACGAGACTTCTCAGCGAGCTCTGGAGAAAGGTGCCGAGCTGATAGGACCGTGATGCGTGGGAACAAGGGAGGAGGGCTATGGGCAGAACACCTCATTGAGATGCAAGGGGGTCACTGGCAGAGTGAAAACCTCATAAAGTGACAAAGGCTTCCACAGGTTGATGTGGAGATGACCAACATTAGTTGAGCTAGATCAAATGCTTTCTATTAATGCTTTCTGTAAAAGATCCTGCATGCTAATGAATGCAATTGAGCTGCATTAATAATAAAATGTATGAATGCATTTTGAACTTGCTAAAGAAATTCACGCGTCATGTTAGTGTCTCTTAACCAAAACTGCAATGTCACTCAACTAAACGTGTCTCTTACTCAGTGTGGTTTTTATGTGGATGTCTGTAAGTGAGAAGGAGGGAGAGAGAGAGAGAGAGAGAGAGAGAGGGTGAGAGAGAGAGTGAGTGAGGGTGAGAGAGATATATATGTATGCAAGTGGGTGGACAGCTGTGTTCTTTTCAGATAAACTTACAATTAGAGACGGGTTTCCCTTCTCTCCTTTAAGCCACTACTGGCATAATATGACAAGAGGCATCTCCATTACAACATATATTCCATTCACACTGAAGGCCACAATGTGATTAGGGCCTAATGCCCATGTGAAATGGGCAGATTAAAACGAATGATACCCCTTGAACACGCATGCACCTGCACAAAATACAGAAGTTGGCCCTTTCAAATCCCAACACTCCCCGGCATATATAAGCATTAATACTTATTACCAAGTCAATACGATGTAGCTTTACACTTGTTTTACATAACAAGGGTTCAGTGAATCAGAAGTGGGTGGAATCCATAAGCAATGCCTATTATTAATGGCGCTGGCCTGGCTCTACCCCTTCTTGCCATTTGGTGTGAAGACACCTTCAGCCCTTCCTTATCCCTAATATCCTCTCAACCCTCCTTCTGTCTCCTCCTCCTCACTGCTCAGTCTACCCAGTCGCCACTGGAAGATAGCACGCTAATTGCAGACATGCCAGGCTAGCACCATAATAAGGCTGGAGTGGGGTGGGTTGGTTGGTAGGATGGGTGGGGGAGACATTAAGCGTGGCTTGCTCATTTGTGGGGACGGCTGAGGAAGGTGCCACACATGAATATTTCATTAGCTTTAATTGCTGAGGAACACTTTCTTTATGGCAGTCTCGCCAAAGAGGCCGCCAGCGGTAATAACGAGGCTTGGCCCATTGTAAAACTTGAAAAGCTGATGGCATCAAGACCTGTGATTTTGCCTGCCTGAAAAGGTAGATTCACATGTGCCATCTGGATCCATGGCACACATGGCAATTTGGTCTCACCAGTTAGAAGAGAATAAAGACCCTGGACCGTTTCTTGTAGGTTGCTTTGGGCTGTTCTTGCACCTAAAAATAGGATTACACCTTTACTAAAAAAAATAAAATAAAATAAATAAATAAAAATTTTTTTCACAGAACTTTGCATGACATCCACATCTAAAACAACCCATAGACCCTCTTGTGCATTATAGGCATTCCTCAACGCTGTCAAACGCCATATTAAAGCTCAGGTTTCAATTCAGCTCAGGTTAAGTGCAGTAGCAAACGTGAAGCTTCGCACAAGTTTAAGGAAGCTCAGCCTGCACTCTCATCTTCCACTGAGCTACTGTATGTAGCTTTGACATGGCCGTCAGATCCAATCCTCCTGAACTGTAGTGCTTACACTAAGGAAGGGGATCATTTAGCTCAGGAATGTAAAGCACAGGACATCCTCCGTGATAAGGAGCAGGCATGCTTTGCCTGAGGTTGTGGGCCAGGAGTTATCGACTCGGAAGGCAGCGAGTCAGCACTATGCTCAGGCCTTGGCTTCCGTGAGCAGAGAACCTCCTCATTACTTTAATTGCTAGACCTATAACCCAAAAAAATAGTGCCCTGTAATCTCTTGATCCAAGCACCCTGTTGGTGGGCAATTTGCTGAAACTGCAAGGAGCAACAGGGGTATGGAAAAAAAAAGAAGATGAGACCAGAGCAGGCCACTGAATCAAGGATGTTTGATGACCAGAAGGTTGGTTAACGGAGAGCTCAATTCTTCTGCAGTAGCAAAGAGTGACAGTAAGTTTGCACATCAAGCAGCAGCCAAGAAGGAATGCTGTCAATATGACTAATGTGACTTGCTTGTGTGTAATGTCTGCCATTTGCCAGGTTTATACCAGAAGAGCCATGCCCATACTCCTTTCACACTCCTCACATCCTACAAGGAAAAGCAATCATAACACACTCGACGTATCTGAAAAGATGGGCAAGTCTAATCCAAGCTCTACACAATGCCTGCGATTCTGGTTCTGAAGATGAAAGAGCCTGTTATACTCTGTAATCTCTGCAAGCAATGTATTCCAATTACTTATCCACACTATCACAGGGCTGTATCTGCACATTCTATGCCGCTGTGTGAAGGGAACTTGCGAACGTAGGTGACTGGCAAGCACGGTGATGTATGGGCAGGCTTTCAGGCCACGATATAGATCTGGCACTAGGTAGGGAGCGCTGTTATCGGTGCTGGCTTTAAGAGGCACTCACCCATGCACGAGAGGTCTGGACCCACAGATGTCATGACACCTTAATTCACCGATCCGTTATTGATTGTTCCATGTGGCGGCAACCTTGCCGGAGGTGTTCCACTAATCAAACGGAAGTGTGCACTGGGAAAGAACATCTGAGCGAGTAGGCTAATATAAATCCATACCTTTGATAGTCATGAATTGTAACCATAAAGTATGACAAGGCATGAAATTCAGTCTTTGATTATTCCCTGGAAGTGGATTGACAACGCAGGGTTCCACTTTAAGAGCTTTATTTTTACACCCGAGTTTTACTAACTAAACACCCCCCCACATTACTGACGGAACCTTATTCCCATTCATTATCACCAGGGCTGTTGTTTCTGCAGCTTGGAGTGACATACCTCATTATTGACCTTGGTAAATCCTCACTGTTTAGGCTAACGGCGGTGCGGCGCCACGAAATGTCACGCCGCTACACTGTACTCGCTCATGAAGAAAATGTGCACATGGTTACATGCAGGGAGGGAGACAGGGGAGAGGAAACTCACAACAAACCCCCGTCAGTCACCTTGACTCACGCGCGCAAACCATCAACAACAGAACACCTCAAACCAAACAGCTGATAACAGCAGAGCAGGAACTGTTAAAAAACATTACATTCAGCATTGACTAGATGGGGAGAGAGAAGGTGGGAGTTTGGGCCCAAGCTCATCTCACCAAACACAGGAGCAGCCTTTGTCCGCGTAGAAACAAACGCTTCTGCATTTGCAGCTGTATCATCTCGAAGGGAGTGGGAGGGCAAGAGAACGGTGGATGGGGTCAGACCCACGACTGTAAATTGCTCATTCTGGTTAGTCACAAGTGACACAGGACTAACTGGGCCTTGGGTGGCATTCTCCTGTCCCTCTTAGCAGTGACAGATGTTACGAGGACAGGGGAGAATAAAGCACTCTCTCTCTTTCTCTCTCACTCTGTCTTTATACCAACTCTAAGGGGGATGGGCTTGATGAAGCTTAACTTCCTATATAAAGTGTTATGGACAGGTTTTCAACCTCCATCTCTAAGCACTCTAATCTCTGAGGCCAGGAATCAACTCTTGGGGTGTAAATAGGCGACGCATCCCTTTTGCTAATATAAGTCCCCTTGTCGTTGGTAGATAGCCAGTTACTTTAGCATTAACCAGCCTCCCTAGGCCACCATGCTGCTTAATGCGATAATGCGGCCGCCCGGTTCAGCTTTAGGCCTCCTGCACCCCGGCAAACAAAGGGCTCCCTCTTTCCAAAACGGAGCCCTGTCCCCTCCCCAGTTGTCCATAGGTGTTTGCTGAAGTAAATCGGCCTAAATCCCGCACAGCTTGGCCCAGCTGAAAAAGGAGGGGGGCTCTGAATGAAGGTGTACAGATAATCTCCTTTTCTTTACAACAACAGAAAAAAAAGTTGAAGGGAATAGGAGCGAAACAGATAAAATTAGGAATTCATATCACATGGTTCATTTGAGTGCTCTTGCATCCTCCCCTTTTTCTCTCTCATTCGCCTCTCTTTCGGTAGGCCTGTAGATTTGCATTTGTGATCCCTGACCTATTGAGGTGCAAGGGGGAAAGGCAAGTGAAAAGCTGGCACAATAAGCAATGTCTCGTACGTCAGTGAAAAGGCGCAGGCTTTTAGCCCCTGACAGGACATTCTGTCTCTCTCACTAAAAGAGATGTGGCTGAAAAAAGTCAGTGACTTGAGAGTGACATCTGTCTGGCAACAGATACAGATCTTCATGCAATGTCCAAGGAGGCTTCTGATCCAGCCCCAGGCTCATAACTTTATTCAGTACACCTCAAGCCTAACAGATGCAGAACGGGCTGAGCAAGAACTGAAAAATGGAATCTGGACTTGTGAAATTTCTTTTAAGGTCCATAAAACAATCTGTTGCTTTCTCTAAGCCGTGTCCTTCTTACTTTGTTGTTCTGCCTCTGTTAATAGCTCAGGAATGGCATACAGTAACACTATCTGTGCCATTAGTAAAACAGCCCAGACTCTGGGTAGAGGCGATGGTCTATTGTGGGCTGCGTAACCAGGGGAAGTTTAACAATCGTGTAGAGACACCAAAGTTATGTCACTCTCTACCTCTCCACCTCCTGCTCTTCTCTTTGCCAGGCATAATTTCTACTTTTCTGCCTCTTTCCTCTCGCTTTCTCTTTTCTCTCTCTCGTGCGCAGTCTTTTCATCTCAGGCTTTGGGATGCTGAAAGCGAGAGAGTGGCCTAGCAGCAGTGAAAGGGCTGAATTGTGATTAAGAAGGAGGAGAGGAGCTCCTTTTCTTTGTTCTACCCTCGGGGGTGTTTACTGAGGGGGAGTGTGGCGGAGGAGGGAGAGAGGGAGCGAAGGAAAGGGAGAAAAAGGGATAGAGACTTGGTGGGGGGGGTGGCTGAAACATGGCAGAGCAGATATGAAAGGCATTCAGGTCAGGGCGGATGGGAGCATAAGTGGTGACAGTAATGGTGACGGCATGTGTGTGTATATGTGTGTGTGTGTTTATGAATGTAAATATGGGTGCGGGACAACTAGTGTGAAAGTTGCTGTAATATCCTCTAATTTTATTTTATTCTATTTTTTTCAATTACAAGCTTTTGTCCCCACTCTACCACTAAGAGAAATCGTTTATTTCACGGAAATGAGGAAAGGACGGAGTGAAAGGTGTCTCACGCAGCTGCCAGGACAATGGCCTAGTTGTGCGAGGGACGGTACACTGGGATCCCTGGCACTGCTGATTATAAGAGCATGCCAATGAGATGCCCAGATGACAAGCCATTGTCTTAGCTCTTTGTCTGAGCAAACCTGCTAACCTCGTTGAAACGGTCTCAAATCAAACACCGGACAGTGTTTCTTTTCAGAAGAACGAGTGATTTAATCTGAAAAGTGTGACTAAATTAGAGTAGAGGGATAAAACGCACAAATCGATTCAAGAAAAGAAATTTAGTGTGTGCCATAATTTCTGATCCAAAGTAAATAGATAGAAGAATAATACATTTCCTTGGGATGAGGGAGAAAAAAAAATCAGAGCAACGGTTCTCCTTAAACTAAAATATAAAGTACCACACCACATCATTCGTCATTACAGCTGAAGTTTAAAAATAAGCTACTAATAAACTTGTAAAAGTTAAGGCAGGGATAACCATGTATTGCTGACAGTTTAGTCAGTAACAGCTGAACACTATGCCTTTACATGCCCGTGGATTAAGTTACACGCTCGGGTCCCAAACTGCCCTCCCATTGGGCACTACAAAACAAGGAGGTGTGGCCAGACAAACAGACACTGGACAGAAAGCAGCGTCCTAAACCATACTAATTATACAGCTATGCAAAATAGTACACTAAAAATGATACACTAAATGCAGCACCTAAAGAAGCAGTGGCTAATTTGTTCACTGATTAAATCAGCAGACATGGCTTTTAAACATTTTAAAATTTATATATATTTTTAAAATGTGTCTATTTAATTATAGGCTGTAGCACTTGTTTTTGCTCAGAGATCACGCAAGACCAGGATACAGATGTACAGGGAGGGTCGCTTTCACTCAGACAAGATCAAAACAAATTCTCCTGTCCTTATATAATCATAGATAAAAATGTCTGTTTACTTTTTATCCAGTGTATAATGCGTAGGATAGGAATAGGAAGTAACAGAGAGATGAGAAATGATTGTCCTGTTGTCAAAATTTTGTATTCTGTCAAACACCAAAACAGGGTAGTGAACTTATACAGGATCTTACAGCACTCGTGAATGATGCTATTATTATTATTATTAATATTATTATTAAAAAATAATAAAGCTCGAGAACTCCTCATGACAATGCGTCACAATTCAACACGATTTTTGTCATGCATGATCACATCAGTAGGACACATCACCAAGCCAAAATAAGCACATGGCTGATTACTCCTGTCGTCTCCAACCCCTTCATCACCCCCATGTTGAGCAGAGTTTCACTGTTTCACACCACTGACTTTGTCCTGGGTCACAAAACAAGCCTGGAGCTGTATTTAGGGTTCGATTGATTTTTTCCCCCGTCCCCAAGTAATCAATCAACACAGCATTTAATAGTTGGATTAGAAGTTAATTCAGAAATAAAGTATGTAAGTCAAAGGAACTCTCTCTCACTCTCTCTCTCTCTCGTTCTTTCTTTGAAAATCTTTAATTCTTGGATTAAACTTGTCTTTTAGGCTACAAAAACCAACAGCTCGTGCTGCACATGCACAGTGAACTCTTTTGAAAGTAAAGCATTGAGTAATGAAGACACATAAGCTTAGTTTCAGTGTGACTATAATTGTGCAGGCTAGTTTTAGACTCTCCTCACACATCGACACTCTTAATGCTTCATTCATAGTCTAATCGATTAGAGAAGAGGGAACTAGGGGGGGAAGAGAACGACTCGTGTTTGTAAACTTCTTCTCGCTAAGTGATTAGGGAATGAATTTTCAGCACAGGTTTTGGGCACATAGTTACAACTCACCTAAATAACTGTTTGGACAAATTTGCTAAATAACAAATAGACGTGTTAGACAAACTCATAGAGTGCGCGCGCCCCCCCGGTCTCTCTGCCTGCCTATGTGTGTCTCTCTCTTTCTCTCTCTCTCGCACATGCACGCGGGTGCGCGCACTCACATAACGGTTTTGTGCTCATGGGATAAGCAGGACCGCTACTCATCTTCCCTGTCTCACTGACTAAACTTCTCAACTTCCACACACACACACACACCGAGTATTTGTCACTAAACCATCATATCCACCACTGACTGGCATACCATAACATGAACTCTCCACAAGTCTCAAGCAAACACTCAGTCACACACACACGCACGCACCCAACAAACACTGCAAGTCGTCCCCTCACAAGTTCACACTATAGTCTAAAAGTGACTGTTTCCTTACCGTTCTTCCTCCTTGGGTTGGCTTGTTTTCGCCTCTTGCAGCGCGGCCCCTCCGCCATGATCTCCGGCTTCATTGATAAGAGGCGCTCAGCAACTCCATCCAGTATCTAAACCACACCAAAACACAACGACGCCAACAGTTCACAGGACTCACTTGCTTTCTCTTGTTTGTTGTTGTTATTATTATGATTTTTTTTTCCTGGGACACAGGACTATGTCTCGTTCGCGACACGCAAGGAAAGAAGATTTCTGTCACAAAAAGAAAAGACCAAAAAAAGATTTGGAAAGTCCCAAAATGAAGTTTTGTTGCGCGCTGAGAGAGAGAGGCAGCGCCGTGCGTCCGCCTGATCTTTTGAAGTGTCTGATCGGACAGCAGAGAGAGAGAGAGAGAGAGAGAGAGAGAGAGAGAGAGAGAGAGAGAGAGAGAGAGAGACAGAGAGAGAGAAAGCCGGTGGCGGAGAGGTGGGGGACACTCACACAAAAAAAGGACACACACATACACACACCTTCTTTACAAGTTCTCACACAACACATCCACCTCTCCTGCTTGATAAAAGAAAATCATGTAGAATAAACATATAGCTCAGATGGTTAGAATAATGAGAGAGATGACTGCAAATAAAGAGGAAGAAACTGTGTGTGTGCGTTTTAGAGAGAGAGAGAGAGAGAGAGAGAGAGAGAGAGAGAGAGAGAGAGAGAGAACTGTGCATCAGGTTGTAGTCGAGTTTTTCCTTTTTTATTTTAAAAATAAAATGAGCGCATTTTACAGCGCTTCTATTTAGATTAATTTAAGTCTTTGGTGCTTTTTGTTGTAAACATTAGTTTGGCTCATTGCACACACACACACACACACATATGTATATATATCAAAAGAGAGAGAGCAATAGAGAGAGAGAGAGAGAGAATGTTTTTTTTGTGGTTTGCTCCATTATAACGCGAAAAATGTGTTTTAGTAATGATATAAGACACTGAAGTAAATAGCTTCTATACTTTTGGAGCTATTAGACTTGTTGGCTTTTTTTACAGCTGAAAGTGTAGAAGTGTTAAAGGTCTAATAGCGAGACTAAACAATTGTTAACATTAACACTAAAATTATTACGTCTTTTAAGAGTAACGCTAACCATAGATAACCTGATTAAAAGTTATCATAGATAAATAATAATAATAATAATAATAATAATAATAATAATAATAATAATAATTCAACATCATACAAATTAGTCAGTTAATAAATATAGAAACCTGAATATTAATAATCTGAATAAACAGCCTATTAAACAGTTTTCGTTTCCTATTCGTTAAAAATAATCAACTGACAGTTCTGTGACACATCATATGTACCTGCACACACACAAACACACACACGCGCACACAGCACAAAATTGTCAATTTGTAAAATGCCGAAAATAAAATGTTATAAAAATGTAAAATAATGATATCAATAATAGCAATAATAATAAATCCAGTCAGAACTGGTTTAAAATGTAAACTGGACGGACGGGAGAGCGCGCGCGTTCCCGGAGCGCCCGTGTCCTGAGCTCGGAGCCGCACACTCAGACTCTGATTACCGCGCGCGCTCCTTTTTCCCCTCTCTCCCTTTTTCCGTGTCTCTCTCACCTGCGCAGGTGAGCGGACGGTGCCAAGATCTCTCATTCACGGGGAGGGTGAAGAAAAAAACAACAACAAACAAAACTCAATCGGGGTGCATAAGCGCTATCTACAAGGGCCGGATTAGACAGAAACAAACCGACCTACCGGACTGTTGTGGACACCTCCCGAACCGGGCTGGAAGGGAAAAGAGGAACGAAAACGATGAGGCAAGGTTTGAAAGGCGAAGGCGAGAGTCGGACGGAGCCCCAGGCGCGCGCGTGTGTACCATTCACTCCACGTGAGGGACCGTTATTCCTGATGGACAGGTTAGGAGTTAAGATCTTGAGGAGCTGACGTGATGTTACGCCTCTTCTTGATATTTTTTCTTCTCTCTCTCTGTCTCTCTCTCTCTTTTTACTTTATTTGCGCTACACCGTGGAGGGACACGCGCCACCTATCTTTACGCGGAGGAATGTAAAGAAAAGAGGACGTGATGGAGGTCGTTTGGGGGGGAAAACAAATAGCAAGAGCTATGCACTTTGGCAACAGTAAAAGCTTCCACCTTGGATGTGACAGGTAGACTACCTGTAGTGGCGCATGCGCAGTTGAAATCTCAGCCCAACAGATAGAGTCAGGGTTTATTATTATTATTATTATTATTATTATTATTATTATTATTAATCCAAAGTGAGTGCTGTTGAGACTCAGATCAGCAAAGGAGTGCGTGATCACGATGCCGTCTCCTCCTGAGTTAGGCTATATATTTTGTCTTGGGTATAAATATCAAAAGGTGGTAGGGATCCGTGTTCCTGTCTGTAGGTCGTTCATTTAACGGGCTGGAATAAACGAGCTGTTTCATGAAGTCCTTATGCAGCACACAACAGTTTCTTTTCTTTAATGCATTGTGCACCCGTGTCATCCCGCTATTTTTATCTTTTCTCCCAAAACTGACACACACACATGACTCCCTCCTCCGTTATTAAACGCGTCTCTGGTTGGTAGAAGGGTTGCTCCTTCCCTCAAGCTCTTTTATTCTCTGCGGAGTTCAGATACTAATTGACCAATAAAATGCCAGAGTGGGTTTATGTTCTTATTCCAGACAAACAGAGTTTCTCACTCATACTGCAGACAGATATTAAGAGAAAACCACTTATTTAAGGAAAAGATGAATTGAAACTTATTATTATTATTATTATTATTATTATTATTATTATTATTATTATTATTATTATTCCTACAGTGGTAGCAGTAATAATATTTAGGATATAATTTTTCCCCTAATGAGATCACTGTTCATTTGAAGATTTCTGCGTGCGTGCGCGCGCGCGCGCGCTTCTCGAGTATTGAGTGTGGCATGAAATTGGATTACAGTGCAGAGTGAATAAAACCCTCACCTAGGAATTTATTTGTACTGATTTTTTCCCCCTTGTTGCCAGACTCTGACCCATTTTTCTGTGTATTTATTTATTTTTCTGAGCAGTAAACGGTGCTCCATAGTTATTATGAGCAACGCTTCTAGGAGTTCAACTTTATTGAGAAAAAGATCAAAACCCTCGGCACATATTCATTTCTCTCTCTAACAAATGTGGGACTTCACCATATGAAGAAAAAAAAAAAACTGCAGCGCATGTCGCGCATGCGCAATACATGAAGACGAACGGCCAAGTTCCCACCGATTTTATTGACTCGGGCATTACAAGAAATGACGCCTACTTATGCGCTTTCTCTTCTGAGAAATTATTTTTATTTCCCTTTATGACTTAAACATTTATGTCATATGAATTCACACTAAAAGTTCCTTGTGCTACATCTTGAAACTTAAATGGGAAAGAAATGATATTTAACCTTTTATGTGGGCGAATATAAGGATCTTATGTCTTGCTTTATATAATATTTTAAGATCTAAAAGTCTTTTATAGCTGATCAAAAAAAAAGTATGCTCAAAAGCCAACTCTTAAATGTTGATAGTCTAGTTAATATTTGTAAGTGGTGATAGTCTCTGAAGTTGGCCTACACAAATTATATAGTATGCAGAAATGTGCAGAAATGGCATTCCCAAAATGTTTAAAGAAAAATTCTTACTCTTATTTCTACTTTTACACTCTTACAAAAATAATCTTTTATTGCATACAAAATATTTAAGTTATTTCACAATGAAAATGATCTTTTGTTAACCTTACATGTTTTGGAAAAGGGAGTTAAGTGTGATGTCCTAAGTCAATGGAAGTCAGTGAGTTATTGGAAAGGAGAAGTGAGAGAGCTAGTCATCAAGAACCTGGGGAAAGGTTGACCACAATGCAACCATGTGAGTTCTTACACTCACATACACCCGCACATGTACACACAGACACACACTTGTTGCATGATCGCACATCTTGCGACATTGCTAGAAACACAGTTCTGTATATTAACCGCTGGAGAAGGTGAGAGAGGGAAGAACGAGAGAGAGGTAGTTCAGCAGTGACAATGAAAACAGCCCAGTTCCTCTCTTTACCTGTCCATCAGAAACGAAAATGCACAATTATGCCATGATTGCATTTTGTAAGACATGTTAAAGACAGGTAATACAGTGTGTAAATATTTCCTTCACTCACTTCTTATCCCTTCATGGTTGCGACTTTATATTCTGAATAGGTTCAGGATTTAAAGCCTCATTTATCAATTTTCTTAGTTATATGAAAATATAAAGCTCACAGAGCTCTGAAATGAGGACAAATGAAAGTAAAGGAATGTCTCAGAGGCAGAAGTGGAAGTTATTTTGACTCATGGTTCTCATGCCAATCACAAATCATTATTTATCAGCGTAATATCAACACCTGAAAAGCTAAAAATCTGGAAACATTACAGAAAAGGTGAATTAGATATGAAGTAAAATGAAAATGGTTTGATATGAAAATGGAGGGGGGAAAAAGGTATCCTACTCTGTACCTAAGTGATCATGATCACCATGGACATCAAACAGGGAAACTGTTAATGAACTATTTAATTGTTTAAGTCGCTCATGCCCACATGCCATTCGACCTTGTATGCGTATGACGCCGACCCTGAACATAAAATGAAGGTAAAATGTTGCACAGCATTAAAAGAAGATGCAAACGGAACTGACTTATACAACATCTGAGCCATTGCAGCACATCCTCCACATACAGGGCAACTTCTTTTCTCTTAACAGAATTAACAGATTGTATTAATTAAGGGATTTGTGCTTATATATCCCATATTTATTATTTCTTTAACAAACACCATTAATATGAAACAGCTGAGTTTAACAAAATTTTTATTAAACAAACTTTTTTTTTTCTGAACTAACAAGGGTTTCATGTATACCAATTTTGTATATCTGTAAAAATCCATAAAACCATCTCTTCACTTGTTCCCCCAAGTAGTATGTAGTGAACCTAAACACGAATCATGATTCAAAACATGATACAGTTTCTATTCCTGGAACAATCAATGAAAGATAAAGACTTTAGTGATGCTTGTAATGGCTTGCACCATAACTAGCCCAAAAGAACGTGCATCCATTGAATGGACTGTTGTCTTGAAGTAAACAAACACACACATACTTACATTGCTTTTATTTTCTAAGATTGCCAGGAGCCTTAAAATAAAATAAGTAAGTAAGCAAAAACAAATAAGTGCTGTGGTCGTTCCTGAATAAATAGAATGAATAATACAAAGGACCAGACAAATGTCTTCACAAGGTCAAAACTCTCATGTATTCTTATCTTAATACGGATGTTTGATTTTCAGAAAAATACCCCAGTAAAAATCTGTACACACACATTCGCGCACACACACAAAAGTGTGCCTCATGCAGGATCTAATCTAGCATCAGCGCAGCAGCTGTCAACACAAACACATCACTAATCTACTGAAATAATACCGTGGTTAGTGGAAAAGAGACAGAGTAAGAGACAGTGGGAGAGCAGGGATGGGATGGACATGGGTCACACTTTCCACTAATCCTTGGGGAAAAGCACAGCTTAATACCAAGGCCTTGGAAATATAACACCATTTTGGGGAGGGGAAGCCAAGACCAAGTTCCACCCAAAAACCGATTGAGTGATATTTTGCGGCATATGGTTACTGTATCAGCTTACAACATACAGGAGGATTTGTGCTTCTGGATGAGGATCCATGGGGCTGATTACACTGGTGTCTGGGGAAAGACTCTGTTTGAGGGTGACCTGATGGTGAACCAGCTGATAGTGTAGCGTTTTATCCGTTTGCTTATAAGGTTTGCGTCGAAAATGCATTAGTCCACTCATCATAACAAAAGTTGTGTTCTATATCAAAGCACTCGCAAAATCAATACCATTTTATATTCTTCTATCTTTTCACTATTTGACCTTGTTAAAAGATTATGGATTAATCTAAGTGGGGGATGACCTGCTGACTTGAACTCTGCCCTCGAATCCCCGTGTGGATCTTTGGGAGGCTAGAAGAGTGTAGACACGCTGTAGGGTTCTAGCTCAAAGTCAAGGCAAATGTCTGACTTTCACCAGAGGATCAAGCCATTAGTTAGGTTTTAGGGTATAGCGGAGTTGTCTTTTCTTCTTCCTCTTTCACCTTTTAGTTTAGTTCATCGTTCCATCATATATCTTTCATGGCAATCTTAAAGGCATGATATAGAAGCTTATATTGCAAAAACTTCCCCCAAAACTTTCATTACGAGATCATATGAGTGCCAAAAAGTCTTTCCGCTTTACTGCAGTCATTCATTTATTGAGACATCTTGAGTACCTGCTTCACTAAGCTGGTCAGGATTGTGGTGGATGCAGAACCTATCCCAGAAATACTGTGCATAAGTTGGGAATACAGCCAGAATTGAAGGATGGGGCAATACAGTGGCAATAGCTTAACCAATCCACCTACTGGCATTTTTTGGGAGATAAAGGAGAACCCAGAAACCCACATGAACATGAAGAGAACATGTAAAACTCTTGTTTTATTGTTGTTGTTGTTTTCCATCTTCAGTAAGCACTTTATGTTGGACAGGTTTTCAGTGGATCCAGTGCCTATCCCAGAAACACTGGGACGCCTCAGATCCTATGACCTAGGGCTCGAGAATTTTACTCCGATGACCAGAAGTACGTCCTTACATGCACCCAGGCTGGCTTATGATGAGTAGGAAGTAGCCCACTCTGATTAAAGACATTCTCCCTGTCCTTAAGCATCCACTCCAGTACCTTCTTAGCTCAAATGTCACCATCGCAAATTGCCTTACCTTGCAGGTACATAAATATTTCAAGCATGGTTTGGGGATTAGTATATAGCTTTTAGAGATCATGGACTGCCAAGAGGCTCAGTGATTCATTTCAGTGTCATGTGCTCCCAAGGTCTAACTGGGCCAGAAACGCAAACTTCAGCACCTGTTAGAGAGTCTAGGGTGTTTGCCGTACTCCCACACACCAATTGTGATCCCATCACAGAGTGATTCACACCAGGTGGTGACACTCTGCAAGTTGTGTGCGCACACACACACACATGCACACACACACATTCTCACAATCCCATGACAAGATGCACATGGCAGTAAATCCTTGCCACCGCACACCTTGCCTTGTTTTCGAGAGGATGGAGACACACAGACGCACAGAAGGTATCAAGCCTGGGCTAGACACAATTTTGTGCCTGGTCCAAAAGGATCATTTAAATTAGCCTAAAAACCAAAGAGAAGTGGTTTGATTTGTGCTTATTTAACTACGGTGACTGCAATTATGGGACATCATTGTGGTCAATACTGGCATGATATTCTCATGCACTATTGTAAAAATAGCTTATGGAAGTTTTTTGATGGTTTTGTGCAGCACTGGCTAGAAGCCTTTAGATAGGGTGGAGTTTTGTTCATGCTCAATGAGTCCCAAAGCTTCACTCAAGGTTCTTTGTAGTCTGAAGAGCTGTGCTTGTAATGATAGTAATGAAATACTGAAGTGGCTTATATCCATAACCACAAGGCGACAGCTTGAGATTCCCAGATGGTGCCTCACAAAGAAGCCTGAAGTTCTGGTTTTACCTGAGTTTCATTTCATTTTATTTAATTTTTAACTTCATCAAAGTACCACTCACAGTTGTTTTATGTAAGGGATCCTTGAACAGCTCAACCATTGAGGTTGTTTTATTTCTGTGAATCTCTCATTAAAATGTTTACGAAGCCCACCAATAAATATTCCTTGGAAGTTGTTGACAAAACCTCGAAAATGCAGTGGGTTGTAATCAACAGTGCCTGTTTTGGCTAGTGACTAATCTTTCCCCAGCTCTCCAAGCCAACTATAAAACAACAAAGGACACTCCGTCAACCACAGAAATGAACCAAACACTCGACAAGGGTGGAAAAACAAGCAAATAACGCAGCCCACAAGTGCAATGGTACATTCTGCCACCTCGGTGCTTGTGAAGAGCTTGAAGAAGCTTCATGCTTACTCATTCCAACACAAGCACTGCACCTGAAGTGTAGTAGCAAGTCGCCACTTGACTCAGTGGCAAGGCGGCTTTTGTACGGCTAGCGTTCACTTCAAACAGACGTGAGTGCAAGTGAGAAACCAATTTATGCAAGAAGTGGGCTTCAAAGGTCATGCTTAGGTGAGGATGCAAGTGAAAGCCCTTTCTGCATATTCAGCAAATTACTGAGTGAGTGAGAATGAGAAAAATCAAGCTATCCTACAAGACAGCTATCCCCACAATCAGAGCTTTCTTCACCAGTAAAAAAAAAAGAAATAAAAAAAAAGAAGTTGCAGAAATGTACTGTATCAACACATTTAATTTTTCTTGTTTGCTTACATAACACAGTAAATTTATTTTAATACCGACATCAATGTTAATAGCAGCAAGTTATTACAAATAGCAAAAATGAAAATAATAGTTCTTGTCATGTTGAAACATTGTGATTCAATATAAAATGCATCAGAGTTTCACTTCTAATGCACACAGTATCTACTGTAAAGTTGCAGACAACTGCAGAAGTACACTTTCAGCTTTCGTGGGAAACTTCCTAAAAGTCATAATTGGAAACAGTAACCTGTTTCCAACCACAAGAAGGGAAAAAACTCGTAAGGTTTATGTACCCTAATTCTTGTGTTTGCAATTGCTTTGAAGGTCGGTGAATTTGCAGATTGAAGGTGTTAGGGAAATAACAGACAATGCACACAGCAAGGCCTGGACCTTAATCAATCGGGTCCAGAGCGATGAGTCAAGCTGCCATCAGGCCAATGGAGAGACAGGCTGTCAGCTGAAGAGGGAAATTTACTGACATGGCGGTCTTGGGTGCTTCCTCAGGCTTGTCAAAGCTGCCCTAAGGTTTACCGATAAAGCAGGCCGGATGTGAGAGTGTCATGACAAGCCTGACAAAGACAAGGAACTCGGTGTTGGAGTGTGTGTGTGTGTGTGTGTGTGTACCGTGTCCCTGAGCACCAGCACAAAGTGTCACAGGAAATCTGCTCCCACCAGATGTACATTGAAGTGCATCAGTCTAGCTGTCCTGCACCAATAGGTAATTATGAGGGAAAAATAAAAGGAATTAGATTTCGTAGAGAGTACCTGGAGGTATTATATAATAGTTAGTGAGACTATGTCTGTTCAGGTACCTGTAAAGGTTGTAATTCCTCCCCAGGTCATATCCAAATCTATCAGACAATAACATTATTTAAAACTGAAATTAAAGCAATGGATAAAAAATAGCTTCGTAAAAAAAGGCCACAGAGTAAACTGACAGAGACATATTGCAGGTGTTAAAATATTGGTCTCTTAAGAGCAAATCGACGTGTTAAACATGAGTCGTAGTCAAGCTCCGCTGTCATTGCGCCCGCTTAATCGTTCCTCAGGAAACAGGACAGCTAATCTAGAGAAGGAAACCGAGAGGTGAGGCCTGATGGGCCTGAGAGGGAAGTCAGCAGGATGTGACTGGCCTCTGATTACTGTACACACTCCTGTCAGAGCCGTCAGCACCTCCCACGCTCCCCTGTATGTGTGTGTGGAGACGCTGTATATGGCGAGGTATGAAGGTCATTATCAGAGAAACTTGCTCAAGACGGAAGCACGTTTAAGGCATGATAGCCAAACACAGTGGGTTGTATCAGCAGAGGCTGAGAGCAAAGGAATGTGACAGTCAGTTTGACCACAGAAGCTATGCATTTAGGCTGTGTTCAGGAATACAGCGAATACAACGTTTATTTGTTTTTAAGAAAATAAATAGATTTCATTTCAAAGAGCTGAAAGATGTTATGCCTATATTATATTATAAGCATTATAGGTGGAAATACACCCTGGATGGGATGACAATTCAATACGGGACACATACTCATTCACACCTACTGTCCATTTTGTGCCACTAGGTATTTTGGGGAGGTGGGAGGAAACAGGGGAATCCAGAAGAAACCCATGCTGACAGAGAGAGAACGTGAGAAACTCCATATAGACAATTTCCAGACCTCAGGACCAAACCAGAGACCCCGGAGCTATGCCACCCACTGCACCAACGTGTCACCTTGTTATTAATATGTTTAAGCCACTTACACTCACTGTCCATTTTATTAGGAACACCTGCACATTCATGTATTCGTTCAGATACAGGTCAAGAGCTTCTGCTAAAGTTCACAACAAACATCAGAATGGGAAACATTTGTGACTTTTACCGTGGCATGGTTGTTGATGCCAGATGATCAGGTTTAAGTATTTCATGGTTGGTCGATTGTGTTCCTAATGAAGTGGACAGTGAGTGTATATATTTTTATTATTTGATACTAATATTTTTATATGTTCACACTATCGCTTAAGTGTTTCACTTGTCATACTGATGCACTGCTTGATTTTATGACTGTGAATTAGGAAGTGCATTGGCATTTCCAAGGTACTTACGGTCATGCAGGGCAAGCACACACTTCACCGCTGGTCTGCTTTACTCCTCCACACACTAAGCTGCTCAGGCCTGCTGTGTGAACAAAACAGCCTGCTGCACCAAGCAGAAGATGTGCAGATGATCCCTCAGTAAGACACAGCGCAGACAGACAGAGTGAGACAGATAGAGAGGGAGATGTCCGGAGGGGAGGATTAGATGTACCTGTGAGAGGCCTGTCAGGTAGATTTAGCAGCAGAGATGATAAGTGAGGGAGTGAGTAGGAGGAAGAGAACAGCAATGAATGGGCTTTTCACAGCGCTTTCGGGCAGCTAGAGGAATAAGGTGCTATTTCTAACAACATCAGGTTAGTCAGTCACAGAGAAGTGTAGCTGAGTTTAACAGCATGTCGTGTTATTAGGGATGAGACAGAGAGAGAAAGGGGGGGGTTCAGTCCTCAGGACCAACACGGCTGGCTCAAAAATATTTTGGGATTAAAAATCAATTCCTATTTCTAGCTACATTTTTAGATATATTATAAAGGCAAAATGCTGGCACGGTGGTGCAGTGGTTAGCACAGTCACCTCACAGGAAGAAGGTTCAGGGTTCGGACATGCTAGCCGAATGAGGCCTTTCTTTCTGGAATTTGCATGTTCTCGCCGTGCCTGTGTGGGTTTCCTCCAGGTTCTCTGGTTTCCTCCTACGGTCCAAAGGCATGCACGTTAGGTCAACTGGCTACTAAATTGCCCAGAGGTGTGAATGTGAGTGTACATGGTTGTTCGTCTCTGTGGTAGCCCTGTCCAGGTGTACCCCGTGGGATGGCTCCAGCTTCCCCAGGCAGATAAGCTGTATAGATAATGGATGGATGGATCGGAAAAAAATCTGCAGAACCTGGATATACAAACAATAGAATAAATGTATTACAGAAAGACTATGGAGAGTTGGGATTAAGCATTTGGTATGAGATCAGCAAAACAGCAATTTGATAAGTCCTTTATTCACCTTCACCTTCACTTGGGATGGGACACCAGTCCAGGACCAGGACTGATCCAGGCAGGACTCACTCAATTAATATAGCACAGCCAGTCATCCTACCAAAATGTTTTTTGGACTGTGGGAGGAAACTGGAGACCCAGGAAGAAACCTAACCTTAACCTTTGTCACTACACTTGACTGCTCCTCATACACAGTCCCAATAAACTGGTCTTGACTTGATTAAGCCTGTGGATTACTACATGCACTGGAACCTCCTTCTATTGAGTCATGTCCAGCTCCATCGTTCCACTGCACCTTTTGGTGCTCTGCTCATGCTGAACACACTTGGAGAAAAGTGAGATGCCCACAACTGACTAGTGCTATTCTGTTCAACAGTGGGGAGAATGATACCATCCTTCCCATAGAAATGGCAAGGTCAATTATGCTTTCTTGGACACCCAGCTATGAATTGCTAGTGCAACACTGAGATTAGAATGTCATTTCCCCAAAATAAGGCAAATGCTTCCCTGTAGCGCCACTCAGGAGCCCATGTCCCAGTTTCAAGGGCCTATTTGAGGTACCATGGCTGCAAAGACATTATCGGAATGGTGTGCACTGACAACACCTTACCACATGGCCAGTTCAGGGTCTCTAACATCTTGCCTAAGAAATTATATGGAGAAATGTGTGCCAAATAAGTGTTTGTCAAGGGTTTTTATTTTCTGGTGATGGCACAAACATTCGATTACTGTCCACATACCTAAAGGATGATTAGTTTCATTCTGGGTCACCTTATCTTGAATATGACAGTCATCTATTAGTTATAAGAGATCTGAAATTAAAATGGACTTGTCAGAGCATCTTTGAAAGTTTTTTTTTTATTGTTTCAGTGACCAAAATAGGGAAGAGGTATTTACTCTAGCACTAGTACCTTCAGTTCCTTTTAGGGGGTTTTGGAAGGTAAATTATTTCAAGTGATTTTAAATGAGTATATCCAATAAAATATTCCCCTCTCCATTTTTGCTCCTCCCTAATCCATAATTTTCTCCACAATTCCCAAATCATATGACAATTACCAAATGGGGAGGGTGAGAGCTACACTTCCTCTGAGACACGTAAAGCTAGCTAGGTTCATTTTTCTAACTGCTGTTCATGTTGCATCACAACACAGCATTACACCCTCAAAGGAAAGCACAATCTGCCCATTTTAATATACATTAGCTCATAGACGCCTATGATTGTGTCACTGTGAATAACACGGGAGAGAGTGTATGTCATGCCTTCCTCCCTCAGAGAGCACGGCAATCAAGTCAAGTCAACTCAAGTGGCTTTTATTGTCATTTCAACTATATACATGTAATACAGTTTACAGTGAAACAAGACAGCGTTTCTCCAGG
>JAQQZR010000035.1:3293779-3335165 GCA_030068235.1 Notoglanidium macrostoma | reverse complement strand
ATATAACGGGAAACTCAAGAGAGCCATGATATTATGTTCTTTACAAGTGTATGTAAACTTTTGACCACAACTGTAGAACCCAATTAAACAAATGACACCAAAACATTATAGTTTTACCATTTATTGTTTTGAGCAAAATTTTCCAGCATTAGCTATCTTTGTTGGAAAAAGTTTGTGAACCTTTGTTTTCAGTAATTGGTGTGTCCTACTCAAGCAGCAATAACTTCAACCAAACTGTTCTGGTAACTTGTGATCAATCCTTCACAACAAGTTGGAGGAGTTTTGGCCCATTCCTCCTTCCTTACTTCCTCCTGCTTCAGCTCATTGATGTTGATGGGCTTCCTTGCATGAACTGCTCTTTTTAAATCCTTCCACAACATTTCTATAGGGTTAAAGTCTGGACTTTGACTTGACCTTTCTAAAATGTAAAATTTCTTCAACTTTAACCATTTCTTTGTAGACATACTTGTTTGATTATGGTGGTTGTCTTGCTGCATGACCCATTTATGGTTAAGCTTCAGTTCATGGACAAGATACCCTAATGTTCTTCTGGAGAATTTGTAGGTACAAGCCAAAATTCATAGGTCCATCAATCATGGCAAGCCGTCCTGGATCCGAGGAGCAAAGTGGCCCCAAACCATGATGCTACCACTTCCGCGCTTCACAGTTGGGATGAGGTGCTTCTGTTGCAATGCATTGTTTGGTTTTCACCAAACAGTTTTCAATTAAACCAAAAATGTCTATTTTGGATTCATCTGCCGAGAGAACATTCTTCTGGTTTATCAAAGTGGTCTTGAGTAAGCTTTGGATGGGCAGCAGTGTTCTTTTTGGAGATGGTGGACTCATGAACATTAACATCACTCAATGCAAGAGTGGCCTATAGATCTTTATATGTTACCCTAGGGTTCTTTGTGACTTCATGTAATATTAGTTGCGCCCTTGGAGTGATTTTGCTGGACGGCCATTCCTTGTGGTGCTGAATATCCTTCGTTTGTATATCTTCTGCCTCATAGTGGAATGGTGGAGGTCAAAACTCTTTAGAAATGGCTTTGTAACCTTTTCCAGCCTGGTGAGTATCAATAACTCTTTTTCTGAGGTCCTTATTTAATATCCTTTGATCGAGGCATGGCACATTTCCATAAATCTGTGTGTTGTAGATCGGACTTCGATAGTTAAGACCCAAGTTTATCTTCTTGAAACATGCGAAGGCCTGCTAAACTCACGCCTGATTGCCTTCCGCTTGATTGAAACACCTGACTTCAATTAACTCCCTTTAAATGAACTCATACTCCTGGAAGTTCACATACTTTTTCTTTACTTGGAACCAGGTGGAAATCCACACGGAGAGAACACAGAGAGGAAAGTGAAACGCTAGGCATAAATGTGCCATGGAAAATAATAATGATAATAAAAAAATCATTTGCAATAAAAAAAGTTTTGAATAGTTCATAATTATCCAACAAATATAAAAAATCCATATAATGCACGAGTCATATTAACACGCCTTCAGTGTATGTAATGTTGCATGTAAGTGCATGCAGAAGTAGAAGATGGTTGTTTGACGTTGTATGATTTGAGACCTGCCTAGAAAGATCACACGTTTTCTTATATTGTTAAGACTGGGAAAGATACACTTATGACACGTCATAAGTTATTGTCAGTGAGCTCATACAAACTTCTTTTCTCGTTTCTCAGGCTGATTGTAAAGAGAATTTTGCTAGGATTGCAGAAATATTTCAACTTGTATAAAAATTTAATAGGATGCTTGGCAAATATAAAGAACCCTTTATGAAAGGTAAGTGCTTACAGAGTGATCATCTCTACTTTAATTTTGTAACTTGGAGACAAGCTTGAGTGAAGGCGCACAGCTAAGTACATATAAGCCAAGATGTGTGCTTGTCTACCTACAGTGTCACATGAAAGCTTGTTGTTTTAAAATGAGACAACGCTCTGCAGGAGCTCTTAACTCAACAGGACATTGCCCCATAGGTGACCGCATGTAAAAGTGGGCGACAGCAGGTTGTGTGTTCCCAGGTGTGGTTTGCTCAAAACAGGAACTTCGCTGAGTAAATAATTGCACTCAAGCCCACAGCACAAGTTCTTGAGAAGCAAGCTGTTGAACGTTGATCTACACATTTGTTGAACGTTGATCTAACACAGCATTTGCAGGAAAATCCTGTACCGGTGTGTTCAATACTAGAAAAACACATTGAAACCAAAAATATCAGTAAAATCATCTTGCTATCAGTATCAGCTCCTACATTACAAATCCTTTTGAGGGACCATCTTTAGCTAAACAGCTGATTTTTTCTAAATCAGGCCTGATTTATACTTCTTTGTAGAAAGAATGCAGAGAAGAAGTAAAGGACTGGACATTATACTTGAAGATCATTTGAGGAAACAATTCACTAAAATATGTCTTGCATTGCTTTATTTCCCTAAGTTGGACACACTGCATGTTTTTACTTGCAGACTTGAGTGGGTGGTCAAAAATTTGACCACCACTTAATCATTAATGTTCTTTTTTTCCTTGAAAGAAGAAAGCACAGATGGCCTTATTATTTTCTATTGGCTCACATTTCTGTGGCTTAAAAAGTTGTACAAATGTTCATCTAAATAAACTTGACACAAAGAGAAATTATGCCTGAAGCCAGTTTCTTTTTCACAATATCACAATCTTCCTCAAGTTAATTGGCTTTTTCACCAAGCAAAGGTTATTCACATTTGGTCAGAGCACTCCTTGTGATTTTTAAGAGGAAAGAAAAAACTTTCTGAACATGTTTTTTTTGAGCATTTTTTTTTTTCAATTTGGAACTCATTAGAAAATCCTACGGGCAGGTCGAATCAAAAATAAAAGCTGGAATAGCTCAGCACTGGTTGGAAAAAAGTGAAGATTCAGGTTCTATCCCCAAGTGGATACACCCCAGGTGGCCCAATGCCTAGTTTTGGCAACATCAGCCCAAAGGTGGCAAAAGAGCAAATTTCTTTACAACCCTGCCAATGTTGGCCCAAAAGACAAAATGACGTTGGTCCAAGGTTGGCATCCAGCTTTGGCTCAACAATATGGCTGATGTTGAGCCAATATTGGGCCAACATCAGATTGCTACCTGGAATAACAATCTGCTTAAATAATCAGCGTCTGCTTTATGCACAGCATCTGTATAATGTGTTTCTGAGCTACTGGACTTGTGCAGGTCCCTTCCGTAAGCTAAGCTTACCACCATCTGATTTTTCAAATGTAACTGTATCAGTATTTCTCACACATCTGTTAACTGCCATCCTGTCCTCACCTTGCTCCATTACAACCAGGATCCATTAAAAGTCCTCTATGTAGGATTCAGCCGATTGCCCCTCCCTTACCCCTCCCTTTCCGAGCATGTATTAGGGCGTATGCTGGCCATCAGGTGTCTGTAGCGTACTTCCAATACTTACATTCACACTCTTGCTTTTTCTTGTGCTAAATGATAAGTATGATCCTCCATTTTTTTTCTTCTGGATACACGCTGCCACTTGTAAAAATGCAAAAAGCAGAAGGCGCTCTCTAGAGGTTTGGCCGTTCTGGGCTACTACTATGGCGGTTTCATAGAGGGGGACCTGCTCCCTATGTGGATATAAAGGGCTCATTTTAAGATTACGAAAACACAACAATGCATAGATACAGGTAATTATACACTAATGATAACATACTTATGAATTTTATGTGCAATTTCTGCTAACACATCCCCCTAAATCCGACGTAGTGGACCATTAAAAAACTTCTCAAAGACCCCGAAATACGAATCACGGAGATGACTTATCACTACCTTCTTGTGAAAGTCAAGGCATGTCTTTGCTGATTTCAGATGCAGAGGTAAGCAGTCAGAGTACAGGTTGTTGTATTAAGGCATGTGAGGACACTAATGAAGTTCAGAGACTAAACTAGCGGAAGTAGAGACATGTGCTTTCTGAACTGCTGGAAGAAAATGCTGTGAAGTCAGTGATACTATAAAGGATCCGCAATTATATGGAAAAGTGTAAGTGAAACCTCATAATGAAGTACATGCGTTTTAAAGACTTCATCTAAATATACTGTGCACAGTGGTTCTCGGCAATAATTTCACATCTGGTTTTAAATGTGATAAAACAAGAAGGAGGAACCTTCATGGTATTTGAAGAGGTTTTGATTTTGCAGTCATGATTCTATTAGGTGATGTAGGCACCTGGTACAAAGAGAAATGTTCTGGGAGTTTTTATAGCCCAGATTACTAGGAAATCTACTTTTTATAGCTCAAAAACACTTTTTTTTTACAAACTTTTGCTCAGTACTGGTCTTGCTCATTGAGCTTAAAAGTACAATGTCTGAGGTATTGATTCAGGTAAATAAATATTATTCAACTTCATGTCAAATTTTGCAATACAAACATTCTTTGAGAATATCACACCTTCTCAGTACATTTCAACTTCATTTCAGAAAATATACATTTCAGACACAGGTTTAAGATGCACATACACCTTCTGAAATATTCTGGAAGTCATTGAAGTGTAAAAAAAACCCAACAAAAAAGGACATATTTAGTATGGAACAAGGCAAATCCTTGTTTTGTATTTCATGTTAAGCCTTCCCATCCAACTCTTAACCCCCAGGGAGTTATTTAGCACTAATAAAAACTCCACGCACATTTATCCCAGGCCAATTAATCATCTGCTACAACGCAGCACTGCTGAAAAAAATCCCTTTCCTCGAACTAAAACAAGCCTGTTAGAAACGTGAGGAATAAACTATTCCCTTTAGTGCTTACAGATGCAGATAATATTAATTGTAAAAATAAATAAATAAATAAATAATTTGAGGCATTACAGAAAAACGTGTCATGTTTGTTATCAGTTAAAAAAAAGTTATTAATTTGCTTCTATCAAATATTTTGTAGAGAAACACAATATTACCACAAAACCCCTCAATTAAAAGTGGCTTAGTGGCTTAATAATGATAGTTTACCCGGTTATTGATTTTAAAGCACAGCATTCAGTAACAACTATACATTGTTTAGTGAAAATAAATAGTAAAAGTTTTGAGGAAGGAAGAAAAGTAAAGACCTGCCAATGTGTTATGATATGAGGCCATACATGACAGCCATTTACGAACAACCTTCTTTGTCAAATCATGTTATTGACACATATGATAATATATTACACCGTGTGTAGTACATTAAAGATACTGCTCCTGCCAAACATTAAAGTGTTGGTGTTTTTGGGGCTTGGTGAGTAATCGGCTGAGTGAGACAGAGGAAATTTCCTGACTTAAACTGTGGCAAAGGTGACCTGGGCTACATGAGCACTGACAGCTTTATGGGCTGCAGGTCCTGGCTGAACTCCTAGGCAATCACAGGTACTCACATTAAACAAATAGCCATGGATCAGCCCTCTTCAGCCCTACTGCGAGACTTTTTTTTTTTTTTAAAGAATGCCAGGTACCACATGGCTATTCAATAAGATATTGAGTGAGAGCAAATACACTGGACTGGATACAAATGACATCACAGCTGAACCCTTTAAAACCAGAAGCAGACAGATGCAAGCAAATAGTTGTGTTTATTAGGGGCTTTCCAAAACAAACAGACTTCGTTCATGAAAAGGTCAAGTCACTGAAGGATGCAGAGGCCAAATGTCAAAGCCAGAGATAGATGTATAGAACAAGGAACCTGGGAAATGAGAGATGATACTATCTTGCAATACCAAATTGATCTCTGCAGGTGGAAATGCTTTGCTGATGAGAAGAATGGCTAGAGCTCAGTGGAAGGTCATGGGAGCTCAAATAATCACTCTTTGGTGAGAAGAAAAGTATCGCAAACTGCTACAACAGCAGAAGGTCACATTGGGTTCCACTCCTGTCAGCCAAGAATAACAAGAGGCCGTAGTAGGAACATAACCTGGTCTTCAACTTCAATCTTCAGTTAGCACCCACGAGATGTGATGTTTGATGGGATTTCACCAGTTTGAAAAGCGGCATAAACGGCTCAATAATAAGGGCTTACAATTCGGTGTCCTTATTTTAACCAGGCATAATTACAAAATGTCTCAAAGAACCCAGTAAAGTCAAAATTCTTTAGGATCCTCAAAATATGCTTCATGCTCCACAGACTATTCAAGAATGGTAGATTTGCTAAATGAGGATCCTTAAGAATGACAGACTTACCACTGCCTTCCCCTTGATTTCTGCAGTAGTTTGTTTCCTCTGTCAGGCCCCGTGCACTGGCGTGTTCCCAACCTGCGGGTTTGGTCCCCTGGCAGCGAGAGGAGCTGGCTGCAGCGAAACCTCACCCTCATAGAGTTTCATCATCTGCGTCTTTCTCTTGGGACGCTCTGTGGCATGAGGTAAGAGGGCTGGCCACAGCTGTAAGCAGTTCCACCTTTAGCTAATGGAAACCGGGAACACGAACTTGGCCTTAAAAGTTATGAGTGGGGTCATCTTATTCTTATTCTTCAGGAAAGAAAAGAGAAATATTTCCCATTGCCATGGAGTAGCGGTTTGACAGAATTATATCATGAGACATGTAGGGAAACTAGAAAACCACAGTGATATATAGTCAGAGACAGACTAAGATGAATTTTCCATCAAAACTTGATGAACAGAAAAAGGAATATTACCTAATGAGAGAGTCAGAGCACAATGAGCAATAGCATTTCTGTCACAAATCAGAGGAATGTAGATGTTAGTATGAGCTTAAGCTTCATTAAAATCCTAACTGACAGGCAGAAATATGGTCAAAACAGGTAACGCATCGATTGAGCGGTATTGGGAGAAACAGGACTGAGAATAAAGAAGAGCACAAAGGTCAAAACCAGAAAAGCAAAACCTCGCAAAGTGTGTGTGAGAATGAGCAGTTTAAGTAGACAGAGTGATTAGGAGAAGACAAGATGTAGGTGTGGTGGAAGTCAGTGAGTGTTGTAATATCCAGTCTGGATTTGACCTGGGATAAGGTGTGGCGGCTTCGGGATCAGCAGTTGGTCCGGATATGACAATTTCATCAGGGGTGCTATACTGGAGAATTCTTGCTTACTGCAGGAAGGAACTGAGATATAAGAAAAGCCCAGAAGTCTAAACATAGAACTTTTTGTAGCTTTAAAGCTAAAATAAAAAAAAAAGCAGAAAATTTGCCTTTTCTTGTACAAAAAACCCAACAAAACAAATTATTGCAAGGTACCTAGTACCAGTGTTATTTTTGTCCATGAATATTTTGACAATAAGTGTTTGCTGATTACCTTTTATTTCATGACTAAATTATAATGACAATGTAAATTAAAAATATATTTGATAAAAGTTCTGGCCAAATCCCTGCTCGTTATGCCCTGACGAGTAAAGACGAGACGAAATAGCTGGCTCTGTTCGGGCGGACAACCTAGCTTACTTCTCAAGGGAATTTTTATATTAATATTTTTATATTAATAATATATTTATAATATGTTACCTTCCCTGTTTCATGTTCCTGATCATTGTTGGGAAGCGAGGGAATCCGCCTCATTCGGCTGGGTAACAGCTTTCACAGTCTTCCTGGATTGTAACAGGTATGAGTCGGGGGACACACACGGTATTGAACTGAACAAAATAGCAACTTTATATGAAAATAGTGGTCATCACCATCACAGTATACATAATGCCATATTCACTCAATAATTAGCAATACAGTAACAGAGTCGTGGCTAACTCCACATAACTTCCACGTAGCAGCATGTACCAAACTAAAAAATAGACATCATATATAGCCGTCAATAGCCCGTCTTAAATCTACAGGGCACAGTTTCTAACAAGTATCACGAACCTGTCTGAGAAAATTATGACTAAGACATTGACTACAATTCGACTAATCATAAAACTGAATTCCACTGACTAAATATTGAAACAAAACAAAACGACTAAAATATGACTAAAATATAACTACAATTTTCAGTAAGTGACTAAGACTAAAACTAAATTTTAAATCCTTGCTAAATTAACTTCTTAGTACTTTCACTACATGGGTTTTTTTTTCCGTCCTTCTCTGCTGCACAATGTTCAATAAGAATTCAGGGTTGTATTGCAAAATTCAGAAATATTACAGAAGGGCTATATGAATAGAAACTTAAAAGCAAAAGGTGAAAAGAATAAAATGACCAAAAAATCAAAACCTTTCTTGTTTAACAAGAGTTTGTGTTTTAGGTAGCATATTTTTATTGTGCTAATGTGGATTGTTTTGTGCTTTATTGTGGTCCTTGTGAACCACAGACATGATTGCTGGTGCTTCGGTCTAACTGTGCTTTCATCGTTTCAAACTTTATTATACTATCTCGTAAAGGTGCATTTTGAATTATTTTTGCCGGACATTGATAATTGACCCCTTGTCAATAGCTGGAGTCACCCAAAAAGCCAATGTGATGTGGGCATTTAACGAATTTCAGTGGAAAGACAAGTGTATTTAATGTACAGGGCATGACCTGGAGCCATGAGCCTGACTAGAAATAAATATTAATGATAACCCTGGCTTACATCATTCCAGTTCTCGGCATACCACAAACAAGGGCATCTTTGTTCACACAGATCGCCAGTCTGAAGTCCAGATGACGTCTGTGTAAGACAAAGCATCAAGAGCACTCTTCACAGCTCCCCTCTTATAGGCAGCAGGTACCTGGCCTTGTTTAATCCCGAGTAAGGGTCAGGCCGAGAGATCATTTCAGACTCAACAGAACAGATTTTTTTACAAGAATTCCAACTTGGACAAAACTAATCATGTGGAAATTGTCCTCGACCGAAGGGTACTTCTTCTGAGTTATGTGCTTTGTCTAAACAGACAGAGGTTTGCTTACTTGAAGGCATGTGTGACCAATATTTTACTATTTATGGATGACAAAGAGAAAAGAAATCAGAGCTTAAGGGTGTACATAATGTCTTTTCCTTTCCTTCCCTTTACACCATGTTTATGGTTTATTCACAGGAGAGATGGATGCCTGAAATCCTATTACAGCATAGTTTCCTCAACACAATGCACTGTTGTGTAAGACTGTCTTCATCTCCAGAATGAACTGTGCATTGCAAATGTCTCCAATGAGAGCTCATTTTGAAGAATAAAATCAATGTCTAGAGACGCTATTAGAAATTCTAGGTGATTAGGTTATATGAAGGAGGTTTCTGTTTACTGTGATATAACCCTGGAACTGCTGTGGTTCTACTGTATGAAGTGCACATGCTTTAAATTTGTGCTCTGTAGGGTGCATATATTGCTTAAAGTTTATAAGCAACTAAAATAGGATTAAAACTAAAATTAAAAAATGAATCTTTGGTACAACTGTAGCTTTTGTGCCTAATTTGCTGGATGCATTTTCTATGGCCTTTTCAAACAGCCCAAGATTTTGTTACGCACTCTCAATGTACTATACATATTTTGGATTATGATTATAAATCAAGTCCTAAACTAAGTTAGACCTCTTGGGAATATGATTAGGTTTTTGAAGGCATGGCAGCACTTTAAAGTTGCTGCGAGCATGGCTGATGCCAAAGATTAAGAGCTCAAATGAAGTCCTTGTGCTGGAAGAAACTTTTCTTTTTCGGGACTCTGCAAGGCCACAATGAATGACTGAGTAAGCACGGTGGTATTAACGTGGATTTTGTGCTATCTAAAATCCATTTGAAATTGTTCTTTTATTTAGTGTTCCTAGTAATTTTAAATAATTAGATGTATGATCATAATATTTGGTTTACTACAAGTGCAGAGAACTGAGTCATGTCACTCTCCTCAATATATCCATCCATCCATCCATCCAGTATTTGTACCCCTTATTTGTTAAGCGTCACAGGGAAACCTGGAACCAATCCCAGCTGACTTCGGGCGAGAGGCGGGGTACACCCTGGGCAGGTCGCCAATCTATCGCAGGGCTAACGCAGAGACGAACAACCATTCCCACTATTGGACAATTTAGAGTAGCCAGTTGAACTAATCTGCATGTCTTTGGACTGTGGAAGGAACCGGAGAACACCTGGAGGAAACCCACGCAGAGCAAACTCTACACAGAAAGCCCTCTTGCTGTGAGCTGACAGTGCTACTTCTAAATATGTCTGAATCAAAATTATGATTTCATCTGGAATGACGCTTTCTCTCCTGCATTTTCACATTTCTCTGAATTCTGTTTACCTTGTCCCAATAGTCTCTAATAGTACTTTCCCACTCGATACCCATGACGTTATTGGTTCTAGCTTTGACGGCAGTGTTCAGGCTTTTCAATCAAACAGCCTTCCGACGGCATTTACCAGAAAGTACGCATTCAAATGATCACCAAAAAGTACTGTTAGACAGCATGAGAGTTTGAGACTTTTTGTTTCTATTTTTGTTTTTTATTTATCACTAGCATCTTCTTTTTACTAACACCATAGATGACCTCGTCCTGGACTGCACCATTTATCTAACGTACAGTTTTGTCCCAACAGTAGCAGCATCTCTAAACTGCTTGGAATTCTTTAACACTTATCTTTGCCCCATGGCATAAAGGTGTTTCATTTGAACAATAGTACAAATTCTAGTCATAGTCCAATGCAGACATTAGAACACCGGTATACACTGATAATGAAGACATTGTCATCATTCTCATTCAAATTGGCAGGCAAAGATGGCAGAAAACACCTGAACACACCTTAAATGCTGGAACCAGAATAATTCATTCATTCATGTTAAGTAACTCCTGGTTTCTAGTTTAGTCCTAACCTTCACACACCAATTTAGATTGGCAAATCAATCTACTGGCGTGTTTTTGGATGGAAACCAAAGAGTAAAGGGGAAACCCATGCGGATATGGGAAGAACATGCACAGAAACTCCACACGGAAAGTAACCTAAGCTCAGGATTGAACCAATCCCATCCTGAACCAGACCACAAAACTAGAAAAGACACTACAGACATACTAATGTTACAGGCAGGCTAATCAGGTGCAAACAGTGGCCACGATATTTGGTCAGGGGAGAGCTGGAACAGGAACAAGAAAAATGTCAGGAGTGATGGATCCACTGTCTATCCAGGAACAGGAGTGGTGTCTTGAATGGTGTACTCTGGACATTATTCATACACTGTACATTCTTGAGTATCTTCTTGAATGTCCATTTTTGGATACTTAACCTTTCTTAGCTTTCTAACTTTGCACAGAGAACCTTTTCCAATAGCAAAACACTCTATAGAACTACTAAGGGTTCCCACAGAGTACCAACCAAGCCAAAGACCTCGTTAGTACCTGTTTGTTTCTTAGTTTTGCACTAAATGAAAATTTCCTGAAGGTGATCCAGGCCAGAACATCCACTTATTTTCTAACCAAATGTTGTGGTCCTAATTATTAGGAATCTTTTCAATTTGACCCTCTGGGCAACGTCATAAAGGTTGGATGTAGGACCATAACACCAAGTGTTTTTCCTTTAGAAAGCCAAGAACACTTAACAAGAACAAAAACACACTGAGGTGTATCTCAGAGTGCATTCCAGTGTGATCATTCTGCTCATATTCAAAGTATGTGTAATATGAAACAAAGATAGGAAATGTTCTTATCGCACTACTCCACATGTAATGACTCCTTAACCTGGGCAGACGATTATTTACAGTTCTTCAGAGCGAATTTCTTTCTAGCATGTGCGCAGAAACAATGTGTTCCACTCAGATCACTCATTCGACTGGATTCCATGTACAGCATGTAAGCAGAGTAAAGAGTAAAGGTCTATACTTGTTCATTCAGTCACTCAAACACACACGCATGCACATAGGACAGGAATTCTTGGGGAATTTCTACACTACCTCGCAGGCAAATAAAATTAGCGGATGGTGACAGAGTGTCCATTGTGGCGATCACACAATGTGGCGCTTCATGTTTTTCTCACTGCGTCTGGTGGAAAGTCTTTGTGCTGGAGCCTGGTTTCACTTGCCTGAAGGGACGTGTTCGTCCTTCTTCCCCTCTCCCCAAGACACGATGAAGTGGCCACGAGGAGCAATGATTAACAGATTACAATGAATGGCATGGTTATTCCTTCTCTATGAACTCTTCTAAAGATGAGATTTCTACTTCTAGTCACTTGACGCTCGTGACGATGATGTTTTTGTCTCTATCATCGGTCGGCTTTGGCATAGGAAACAGCTTTATAAGTTGTAAGATAGGCAGCAAGATTTACAACAACAGGCACAACTGTTTTGGCGACAGAGGAATTAAATATGTCGAAACGTTTCACCATTAATTCACACGTAATTAATGCGGAAAAGCGTTTCACCTCTTGTACATAAGAATAAGTCAATGATTTTTGGAATGAGATGTGCTTTGCTGTTTAATCTTCAACTTGAAAATGTTTCATCACAAATCCTAGTTTCTGGTCTCAGGACTGAGGAGCTGAATTATGCCTCTAGTGAGGAAAAAGGACAAAAGTAAATCGTAGTGTCATTTTCCAACTTGCGTTCACCACACACTGCAATAGACCTGCCATTTGAAGCCTTCAAGATCCTGCCACTTTTACAAAGATGCGTCGGTTTGACGATGTTCCCCGGTTCGGAACAAAGCCAAGCTCACATTTTGCGTTGTAGCAACCCGTGGGCAGATGAATTCTCATTGTGAGGACAGTATTCTATAAATATGTGCTGCACTGTCACCCGTTAGATGAGCTCTTTGTGGATGGCAGTCTGTCATACATTCCTCAGCACAATTACACGTCGCCTCATGCTCCGTGAACAGAGGTGGCTTTATAAGCGCTGAAAACTTTAACATATTTAGCTTAAACTATAAACTGAGATGATATAGAACTGATAGATGATGCAGTCCGAAAATAAGGGGAGAATGAATTGCGATAAGTCCATGTGCTTAAATAAGAATATGTAATTTGTTATTATTATCAGTTAGAGAATTCCCCTTGGCACATAGCGGCGAGTTGTTTTCGGTGCAAAGAAACGCGGTCTTTGTCTCACCATAGTCCAGCATTCTGTTGCCTCAGGGGTCAATTTGCCTCCTGTTTCTGGTCTTTATTGAGGTCTGTACAGACATCCATGCACATCTGAACAGATGTCCTTGTACCAGTTTTCCCCTTTACACCAGGATCCTCCAGACAGTAACTGCTTTAGAAACATGTCCTGATGAAGCTCTCATTACTGGGCAGTGCATGTCTACAAGAGACATTCTTAGTGAAATAAAGCAAATGAAGCAAACCATTGTTCCATTCATTATCACACTGGATTTGATTATTACAATAGTGTTCGGATCAGTTTTACACATGCCCAGGGTTTGTAACGGAATCATTGCAGTCTCTCAAAAGTTCATATTACATTTTCACTCAAATCATCCTTCTTTTTTGAACTGTGAATGTAGCAGATTCAAATTCTGATAACCGTGATATCTGCCAACTATTCATACACACTCTTATACCATAAACAGGATATTTTTGCTTCCACACGTTATAAATGTACTATGGAGTTTCTGATCAGTATATATATTACTCAAGAAATTTGCATTCCTGGGAATTACAAACTTGCCTGGAACATGTTGCTTGTCAAAGTTGGCAGGGAAAAAGCTGGAGAAACCTATAAATAATAATAAACACCACCATAACATTTGCTATGTATCAGATTAGACTAAATAAACTAAGCTCTAGTTTCTATGTTTTTTCCCCCATGTGTTCATCCTTACACTCAACATCTTTTAAGGAACTTGTTCCAAATACATGTTGGGATATCATACAGTGAGAACCCTCACATGTTAAGCATTGTAAAAGGTTTCTAATCTTATTTTACTGGTCTGCGGCTTGCCTGCCACTACGCTTCGCTTTGCTAATTGCTGCAGAGCCATCACAGGTTAAAGCAAGAACACAAACGTCTGAAGCTCTTACATGGCGTTGTAAGGAAGGTAACTTGTGCTTCCTTTTCACTGAGTGGTAAGCTGAATCTCAACTTTTTTTCCCACAATAATTCATACTTAATCAAGAAATCATTTGACTGGCTCCTTTGTGTATTATATTTCCTCAACCTTTACTGTTGAAGTCTGAGTAAAAGATGTTTAACGTGGGCTGAAGATCAGATGCTGGTGCTGGAGCCAGGAGCCAGCAAACCTCTTTAAGGATCGGCCCACATAGCTGGTTTGGGAGCCAAATCATTACCTAATCAGATGTGGGCGGGGCCTAATGCAGAGCTTAACAGTAATAACAAGCATGGTGGATTTTACAAGTAGAGTCGAAAGCTTTACTGTAGAAGGAACCGTAGAATGAAACGGCATTCTATAAGGCTTTGGTGCAAAATGTTGGAGGAAGTGACAACAGCGAAACAACATGTAGTTAGGAGTTATTGTGCAAATGGACAACAAAATACAAGACAATAAGCAGACACTGCAGGTAGACTGGAAACATTAAGGACAACACAATAAATCGTTTAGCAGTCGTGGCGTGTGATGAGTAAAGTCTTAACCCACGACTAGCGGAACAGAAGTCCTTAAGTGTCGAGTGAATAAGTTTACAAGTCTATCTGTTCAAGTTACTTGGATTTGTGAACATGCAATATGGCACACTTATGTTGTCCTTCTTTGTTGTCATTATAGCTGTTTATTTTAAGTGTGTAGCCAATCAAAGGATGTTTTGCTAAAGCGTTAGCAGTGTTTGATTCACAGGCGAATTTAATTTCATGTCATATTAATTTCAGCTTTTACCCCTTAATAATACCACCTACATAGTTCACACTGGTGTTCATGAAGATAACTTCAGTTGCTCAGATTGTTGTCATAGTGATACATGCCCACGACGTGACCAGCTCTCGTTCCAGACCAGCAGCATTTTAGAGATGAGGCCGAACCAATTTCGCTGGCCTATTGTCTGCGTCTGAGCCGTGCTTCATCTCCTCACTGCTCTACATGCCTTTTTCCTCTTGATGAAGCCTCCACATCCTCATATGGGTGCCTGTCACGTTCCAATATTGTTCATCTGTATTGTTTTTTCTTTTTTGCCCACCCACAGAACTGCAGAGCTGATTGTAGATTAAATGAACACATTCCTGAGTTCAGTCCAGATGAAAGGCACTGCTCCGATTCCACTGATGAGCAGATCTTTAACTAGAGGCAGCCTCCCATCTGGGTTCAATATGGCTCTTGTCACATCTTTACCCCGAAGTTCTTTTTGATTTGATGTTTCAAAGGACTGCTAAGCTATCTCTCAGTTCTACCTAAATTAGTTGTGTTAGAGGTATTTGACATTTTTAAGCTCTTTCATTTGCCAACCGCATAACTACGTAAAGTGGTTTTTAAATGGATAACCGTGGAAAGAGATGTTGTCTTCAACTCAGATGCTGGAAAGCAGTTCCTCAGGCTTCAGTACTGACTGCCTGTGTTTAGAATAAAACTATATCTGGTTAACTATTAAATAATTATAATTAGTGCTTAACTGTAGTGGTGTCTTCCTTCAGAAACATGCAGAATGGCAGCATTTATAGTGCATTTTAATAATTTTTATATATTTCATAACTGCATTATGTGTTAGCACTGTCACCACAAAACAAAACGGTTCTGAAGAAGGAACCTGCTGGCCAACCGAGGCCTTTCAGTGTGTGTTTGCATGTTTTCCCCGTGCCTGCCTGGGTTCCCTCCGGGTGCTCCGGTTTCCTCCAACAACCCAAACACATGCAGATTAGGTCAACTGGCTACTCTAAATTGCCCATTGGGTAGATGTGAGTGTGAATGGTTGTTCATCTCTGTGTTAGCCCTGTGAAAGACTGGCGACCTGCCCAGACCCGGACCTTCTCCATGATCCTTAATGGATGAGAAATATGATAATGGATGGAAAACTGTATGGATATTAAACATATGTACTAATAATTTATCTTTAATAACTGAGAGGGTACAAAAAAGGTTCAAGGCATTTGTAAAGGCAGAGCTATAATAGAATATTTATATTAAGTTGTACAAGAGAGATCAAAACGTTTTTGGATAAATTAGTTCCTGTATATTTTTTTTTCCCATTTTTTAATAAATAAAACTGATTTGAACTATTTGTGTTGTTTTTCATGATTAGGTAACACCTGTGTAACCAAAAGAAAAAAGCAAATGTTTTGTTATTTAGGGTGTGCAAACTTTTGCACTCAACTGTATACTTCCAGAACTACATTTATCTAAACATAGCCAAACTATTCCACAGACGTATTCTCATGTTTCCCGATCCCACCATGATTTTAATACTTATACTTTTTATACATCAAAAGTATAAAATATTACTTATTCTGTGTGTATTAAGATTTGTCATGTTAGCGCCCCCAGTGGTGAAATCACTGTCCTACCATTTTACACTTCTGACTCAGTTTGTGAAAGAACAGCGTTAAAGCGTCATCCGTATATTCAGGTCTGTACCAGCTTATAGCTTTGCATTTACACTACACCGCAGAAGGACATATGGATAAATGTAACATGAGCAGAGAGTCCCAGAGTCGAGGATCCACACAAGCTGTGCACCTACAGTCACTGGGTTAATGGAAAAGGTTTCAGATGCCCGTCTACATTTCAGATTGGATTTGGTGTAGTAAAGGAGGGGGCGAATGGGCATCAGCAGCTGTTCATCCCCCCCAGGTGAACGACACCCCCTATGGCTTAATGCTGTCTGAGATGGCCTTTGTCGGCTATAAAGACACAGCCTGGCCTACTTCTCCTCCCATTGTCTCCATGTCCTACCAGGAAGGGGTCAATGATTAATCTCAGAACCTGGGCTGTGGACAATGTCAGGCTTTTATTCACCCCTTTTTCTTGCAGTTGTAAATTTTGGAAGCTTTAATACTTTGCTGGCCAGTGTTTCAAACCCTTAGGCTTAGGCACAAAAGACCTCCAGACCATAAAACGAGCAAGACGCACATGGTCACTATCTGAAAGAACAATATCGCTTCAGTTCACCTGCAGAGATATGGACTACAGTGTTAATGACATTAGTTAAAAGGTTAAGTCAGGAGATTGTTTTTACACGCAATATAATAACTACAGTATTCTAATCAGTATCGAGTACATAATAACACACAAAAAACATGAAGAAGAATAAGATGAATCACAATTAGATTTGTAAACAGAAAATAAGACCTTGAAGTAAACCATGAAAAAGAGGGATCGATCAACCCAAGAAATTGTGAGACACAGAAAAGACACGGAAAGGACAATTATCCATATGTGCACTAGCCATGTCTCAAACATCTTAGTTATGCAAGCACGCATAACTAATGCGTGTTCATCCTAACAAATATGAACAGATGTAGAGTGTGATGTCTTACATGTGCTAAACAAATGAAATGTGGTGTGATGGACACTTTTTTCACAAGTAGGTTATTTAACTGTACACTGAAATGAAAATACATGAAGCACAAACAACTCTCTTGGTTACCTTGCTAAATTAAGTACAAAATAGGTGACTAGAGAATTTATGTATGAAGCCACGTTTAATATGTGTTTTGGATAGTTAATGGTTCATAGCTTGCTAAAGTGGCTCTACTGATAAGGAATTAAACTCGACACGGGTGATCAGTGGCATTGAACACAAGGCGAAGTCAGAGGAGGACCTGGAGAAAGCAGGAACCAAACAGGACCGTTAGAAGAGAAATCCACAATAATAAGTGTTTAAATTAAACAAGATCAAGGATCAAATGACTAAAAATTCAAAAAGTGAAAATGAAATCATGAAATTGAAATTGAAAAATAATAATGGAAAAGCACATTATTATAAACGAATGGTTCCAGGGCTTCAAGACCAAGGGTGACCTCCTCAATACATTTATAAGTGGATAATAAGACATCGTATTTTCCTCCTTTTTGGATTTTTGTGCTTAGTGTGTGGATATTTTATTCATTCCAGCTTGTTTTGGAATATTATCACCCTTGAATAGGATTATATATCTTTGTTAAAATAAAAATAAAATAAACATTTGAGAACACAGTGCCGTGAAATCCAGCTTCTTTCTTGCTGAAGTACACAGGGACAAGTTTTTAAAGAGCATATGTGCACTTGGGATGGCAAACAAGTAAATAAACTAAAGATAAATATTAAAAACAAATGTATACATTATAAATTTACATCTTCCTTTCTTTCATTTCTTTCTTTCTTTCTTTTTTTTTACTCATTTATTAGCTATTTAGCTAGTGAATTTCTTACTATGTTAATTATAGATTAATAAAACCTTTTTGGGCAAAGTCGTGAAATATATATTATGATATGCTCAATTATTTCCCAGACAACGATATGAACCTAACAGCAGAACCAGAGCTGAACTCTTCTCTCAGCGAGAGATTATTTGTTTGGTTTGTAAATTTACATACCTCAAAGTGTCTGAAATATTCATAAGCCCGAACAACGTTACAAGGGTTTTAAATCTTCTCTCACAGGCATTTAATTATTACCAGGTGTACTCACAGGCTTTAAAAAGGGCTATATGGAAATAAAGAGGCCCTGTCGAAGGAGACGTCCATGGATACCTTTGTATTTGGAAATGATCTCTATCTTATTGACAAAGATGAGCGCAGGAACAGGTGACAGAGGCTCCTCAGCGATGGTCGCCCCTTTGGGCTGAGCAGATGGCAAAAGGCCCGTTGCTAGGCGTGCGGCCTGAGGAATCCATTTTTTAATTCCTGATTATTTGCTTCAGAACCACAAGTAATATCCCATGTGCTCCCTAGGCCAAGAAAAGGAGGAGGGATACACTGAAAGAAGACACAGAAAGACGTGGGGCTGTGCTAGTAGTTGACTCAATGGGGCGGGGGGTGACGAAGAAGTGTTGGTTTAAGGCCTCAGTTTTGAAAGGCCAAGCCAAGAAGATTACGTTGCTCTAATGTTCGGATGGCTTACAGAAGTCAAACGAGACAAGTTTTATTCTTTCCTGCAATCCAGCTGGAGCATCTCGATATATAAAATAATTGCATGAAAGATGCAGCTTGAACAAATGTGCCGGTATGTAAAAAAAAAAAAAAAAAAAAGTGTGTGTGGGGGGGGGGTATTTTCTATTAGCTTCTCTAATTCAGGTAAACATGTTCTACTTTCTTTCTCTTGGGTCCTTAGTTTGAAAAAATAACCAGATCTTTGGATACACACACAAAAGCTGGACATGCAGGGAAAGCAGCCAAGAAGCTCATGCTGGTGGTCTCCCAACTCGTTTGATCGACGAGCTCTATGGCTGCTGCCGATGTTTGTTTTAATCTCAACAGTCCTTTTAATGGCTTTCTATATAACAAGGAACAAAACTGTTTTTTCTTTTTAATTCCTGAAGAGCAAACATTTCATAGTGGTGGGATCCATGTTCAGCTCCTGTTTTGATACTGAAATCCAAAACAGGAATAGCGCCAAGAGGAAATAAAATCATTCCAATGTTTGGTTACTAATTTCTAAAATACATTTTAAATACCTGCTACTTTGCGGAATAATCACAGTAATATAAATATTTAAAACAGTGGGCCATTTTAAGCTTTTCTCTTTCTCTAATGGCTGTTTCCAATTTGTCGGAATATATAGTTTAATAATTGCCTCGGTAAGACAGAAACCTATTCAACGATCAGGTTTGGTCCAGCCGGAAAATGTTTCCTTTGGATATTAAGCGCTGAGGTGATGCCAATGCTGGTATTTTCACAAATGAATCCCAAACTGTGAAAACTGCACAGACAAATTTCGGAATCTGTGCTCATTTAGGTACAATAGTGAGATCTGATAATTGTGCAGCAAAGATCAACACACTGGTTAGGTTACTCGTTTCATAAAGTGGGTGTTGTAAAGCAGTTTCACTGAATAATTGCTGGATCCTACTAAATGATTATGTGCTTGCATGTGAACAATGGAATTAGAGCTAGATTGAGTAGGAGAGACAAGAATGACTGAGAAATGACCTGTAATCTTAAACTTCCCTGGTGAATCTAAATGTAGACGCTACTCCACCTGTTTCTGGTGACATCATTTATATCCCATGTAGCCGTTGCAGCGGCCACGCAAGGCGAGTAAGTGCCAGGCAAACAGAGCTCGGCCAGAATATTTGTCCGAGGAGGCTCCAAGGCGTCGCGCAGTCTGCTGGAAGACCCTTTCGTCATGTTACATTTCCTCCCTCTCTCCGTCTCTTCCTCTATCTGCGTTCTCCGTCCCCCCTCCTCTTCTACCTCGGCAGCTCATTCCTGGTCTCGTTCACATCCTGATTACAATACGATTATCTCATTAAAAGCTTTATTGATGGGAGAAAAAACGGGATCCGAGCTTTCCCTTACACACCCAGTTTCACTGGATTTTGATTAGATCGCTTTCGGCGGCACTCTGAACTGCAGCGAAACGTCCACGCCAGGCTAATGCAGTAAAAGTGGCCGTCTGGGATTTGTCTCGCCGAACGATTCCGTACAATATCTTCCTGTTGTGAAAGTGCCATACGAAGGTTTTGCATCCTCTCGCATTGAGGACAGATGAAAACCAGCATGATATGTGGCTACGATTTATTGCACAGCGACGGTCCTCAGGAAAACAAGCGACGGTGCTCAAATTCAGAGCAGTCAAAGTGACGACAAACTTTTCTCAGTGTAGCACAAATTTATTGAGGATTAAAAATGCTCTCCGTTTCAATAAAACTACATTACACGATAATAAATTACACTAAAATTATATTCACCAAACTACACTAAGGACAGCAAATTCCTGAACGCCAGTAAACGTTTCACACCTCATCTGAAATATGCTCTGTTAGGTGCCGGACACGGACAACTACATGGAAGTGCTGTTGCGACACTTAAAGTAACAAAAGTCAGATTTAGCTTTAGTCTGTAGAAAAAAGTCTACCTTTATTTTAGTTTATTCGGGTGATTCCACAATTGAGGTGCCATTCGTATCCAAGTGTAAAGTAAAGGTGGAGCACATTTTTACTATATATTTACTATTACTTATGACATCTTGGTCATTCTGAAAGCACAACCCTGTTACTTTAATCACACCCGTAGAAAGCACGGATGCTTGATCGACACATTTTGTGTAGTTGCTAATTCGAAGTCGGGAAAAAAACCTCAATCTGTTATTTGCTTAAGAGCAAAATGTAGGCGAAACACAGCAGATCTTGTTGCCTGACATGCGGGACGGATGTTTTTTTTTTTCTCTATGGCTAAATGCAGATTTTCTTAGATTCAATGTTGAAAAAAATGACTAGAAAATAAAACTTTAAAGCCTATAAAAGTTACAAGGGCTAAATGGCACTCCAATCATGGAATCATTTTTTATTTATTGGCCTTCTTGATTCTGCCTTTATTTATGACTTAGTTGTGTTTGCACCCCCTCCATTCCAAACTTTAGGTCAGCCGACAGCACGAGACTAATGACCAACAGACCCCCAGAGATACTTTAGTATTTTGCCTCTATAATCTTGTTTGTACATTTGCATTATATCCATAAACGAAAAAAAAGCAAGGCTATTACAAGCCATATGTTGGCTTCATAACACTTTGAACCGTTAAAATTCACTTTTCACCATATGGAATTACTTTGTACGACGTGTTACAATGACAATAAACCTGCTTCATCTTCATTCGAGTGTGTACGAATGTGAGTGTGTATATTCAACTAAGCATATTATGAAATGATGATACTAACATACAAACGAGTGACAAATTTAAAACAAACGCGCTGCGCTGCTGACATTTTTATTTTTGCGGAAATGGTTTAGTTCCCATAAATCCTAAAGGGAGTGGCCTTTCCCAGGAAGCCCCGCCCCTGTCGATAGGATATGACAGCTCACTGAACCATTTGACGTGGATGAAAATGATGTAAATCTTATGTTCTGGCCTTCGCGGTCACCAGATCTCAAATCACCTCCGTTGAACGTCTGAGGGAGAATTTGGAGCGAAGTGTTAGATAGCGTTCCCTACCGGCATCATTAAAACACCAGCTGAGGGAAAATCTTTTGGATAGAGTTATCGTCCCTCCAGTACAGTTCCAGAGACATAAATTCGATGTCAAGGCTTTGAAGGTGCTCCCGCAGCTCGTCATGGCCCGACACCTTACTAATACACTTTCTATGCGACTATAAACCTGTAAGCATTCAAGGACGTTCTTTCTAAATACAGAATTTAATAAGAAATGACACTAATAAGGAGCAATTAAATGTGTGATGTAGCACATTTGTGAGTGTGTGGGCCTCGTAGAGTACAGCGCAACTCAACCAGACAGCACAATATAAATCAAACGCCAAGCAATACGGACTTTACGAGCAGGCTTTATACAAATTAGTTCCAATTCTGGGTCTGAATCAGGCTTCTCTGACATGACGCCAGGAGGAAATCTCAATTTAGCATATCTCTGTGGTTCTGTGACTCACCACAATAAATACGTAGATGGACAGACCTTTGAAACATGTGCCCCTTTTTCCCTGAAACGGATCTAAATCTGGTGTGCTGGAGCAACCTGCTGTGGAGAAACTCCTGGATTTCAAACCCACCAGCATCCTGAAATCTACACTGCCAAACATTCCACTCTCCAGCTTCCCAGAGTCCAGAATGAAACCCTTTCCTAACTGGGACAGCTGAACGAACAACTGGACTACGGAATAACCTTCGCGGGCATATTAAGAAGTCGGCAGGGAGTGTGAGAAACTATTTCTGGTATTAGGAAGTCTATTTGTTGTCATTGCTTTGCTGCGTGGCTATCAAAGGATAGCATGTAATGTATCCGAGCCTCATTTATTCAGCAACAAGTCAGGAAACATTCAAATGGGGTCAGATGAGATCGAGAAACCGAACGCTTGTATTCAGGGAAAAAAGACAATAGAAGACGTCACTGAATGATGGTTCACATGAGAGGAAGGTTTAATTGTGGCTTTGCGTGCATTCGTAATATTAGACACATCTAATATTAGAAACATATAGATGTTTAATTATCCCTGTCACCGAGCGTGTTGGGTTCATCTTCGCTCCGAAGCCTTAACAAAGCACGATCTCACTCAGGAAACACTCCGGAGAGCGAATCGACTGTGTGGAGCTTCTTCCGTCAGGGGTTGGAGGAGATCCATGCCGCGTGATTGTGGCCTCCTAATTGGCCAGGCTTTACACAAATCAATGCCATGTGCTGCGAAAGAACGCCCGAGTGAGCGGAACGTTCTTTGAGGTGGCGCCGCGACGCCTCTGGCTCAAACCGAACCGGGCCAATGTGCGGCCAAGAGCAGCATAGCAAGGCTCCAACGTCTGTGAAGACACCTCCTCTCTCTCTTCTCTTCTTTCCCTTGTTTTCCTCTGCTCGTCTTCCTCTCACACTCTCCTTTCCTGGTTTGCTTTCTCCTCCTGCCCTCATGTTTGAATAACATTCACGGGATGTTACCATCTGTTGGCAGAGCTGCCCTCGCTGTCTCTTCTCCTAACTTCCTCTGTCTTCCTTCTCTCCCGGTTTGTTCTCTGCTCTATGCCCATGTTTGAATAACAGTCACGGGACATTACCGTTCATTACCATGCTTTCTTTGAAGCGAATGCCCACTCACGCCAGCTCATCTGGACGGGTGACACTTTCTGGTTTTCTTTCCCAAACCAGGCATCGTCAGCTGATATTACTCAGCTGTTTAGAAGCGGCCAAGTTCAGAATGCCAAGGCACGCCGCAAAACCATTCCTCACCTTAAGCATTTATTACCAACAAAATACCAACGGCCCTTTTCTCGTCTGCAAAGCTGGAATAATCAGAAATAGCCAAGTCAGAGTACATCTTTTGTCCTCTGGGCCGTGTTATCGTATAAAAATTTGTCCATTTCAATTCCTGCAAACATGAAAAGGCCATGAAATTCATGATAGGTTTACGCGAAATGTCTATAATTGACTATATCTGTCGCAACGATTTCCTCTGAACTACTTTCCCTCGTTGGGATTGTGTCTGAGAAACATTAAAAACAGAATGACATTTATAAGTGTTCATTAACCGCACGGGACGAAAGAATGCGATTCAGATACGGATGCAAGATGTTGTGTGGGTCTTGGTGACTTTGTCTTGGGGAATTTCAGGCAGACCGAATCGGAATTGTTCCCCCTTTCCCAAAAACCTTTACAAGTCGAGGTGCATTTTTTCCCATGCTACAACAGTTTGTCCTCTGGGACTTTTCTTTCTCTCTCTGCCTCTTTTACCACACAAACACACACAAACACACGCACACACGCACACAGTGAGAAGAGACAGGAAATGGCTAAAAATAGCCCAGATTAAAGGTATTTTATGGCACAGGAATATGAGAAGGATGGACTTGAGTAAGACTGAACCTCCTCCTGAGCATTCGGGAGGTTTTTCTCAGGCGAGGGCTTGGGAACGGGACCGAGCAGCTGAGAAGTGGCCTGTTTATTTTCCTTTCAGGTTCAACATTCTCCGTGTCATGGTTCAGAAGTGGAGTAGTTTAGTGTGTGTGCGCGTGCGTGTGTGTACGTACATCCTGCTAAGAAGAATTTGTGTTTTTGGAAACTTTATGGTTTATCTTTCTCTGAATTATCATTACTATCCGATAATCAAAATGACTTCATTCATTCATTATTTAGCGACAGTTATATCCTGGTTAGGATCGCAGTGGATCCAGAGCCTATCCTGGGAATCCTGGGCGCAAAGTGGGAATACATCCAGGGCACCATGGACACACACAGTCAGGCATTTATTCACAGTTTACCTTAGCCAGCGTACCTATGACATGTTTTTCGGACAGTGGGAGCAATCCGAAGGAGGCGGAGGAAACCCATGTGGGAAGATGAGAAGCCAGGATCGATCCTAGGGTTGCAAAGTGGCAACAAGACACTCTGCCACCGTGCGGCCCTCTTTCATTCTGTTATGGTTGGATACCAAGGATGCTCGCAATAAGGTGATTTGAAAGTCTACATAGGCTAGGTTTGATTACTGTATGGCTGATACAGGCGCATGTGTGTTTGTGTTAGTGTTTATGCACACATGCTCTTGTCTGTTCTGCACCTGAATAGCATTTAATGAACGGAAACCTTGTAAAATTAACTTTGTTACAGGCCCTCAAATAAAAGCACTGCTGAAACCCGTCCCAGTGTAGCAATTTCGACGTCTGCCACAGGCAACGCAGGCCTCCTCCACATTTCATCATTGTTAAATTAAAACCCCAGATACGCCTCCCTGCAAACACAAATACAAATGAAACATTTGACGAAATCCTTTTTGGGACGATCCGCTGCTCTTTGTGCAGGATTTTTCACAGCGGCGCACATTTTGCTCAACACCCAAGAGGAGGCGGAAAAAAGTTGAACACACATTTTCGAGGCGTAATCGCCGAGACCAATTACTAACACATGAGAGGGAGAAAGATATTATAAAGAGGTTGAATGTATAGATTTGATGAAAGAAAAGGAAAGATCTGCATGGGAAATTGTTCATGCTGTAACTGAGGAAGATCTAAGGAGTCATCTGTGTACTAGTGTTTGTAGTTTTCACAGTCTCTGGACTACTTAATACAGCTTTCGCCTCAAGTTTGTTTTCACCAGCACTGCATTGTGTATTTACATCCAGCACATCGGCACTAAAATATACAAAACCAAACCGTTCCCTGAAAGGTTCCAAAAGTCAACGTTTCTCATTCGCACTCGAGCTCCACGTTCGGAAAAGTGACGCCACATCTGGTTCGCTCCGCTTGTGAAACTGGTTCAAAGGCTTTTGTGGCTCCTTGATTATTTAAACATTGTCGGAGCCAATCGGGGAGCCTGTTTTTTTCAGGAAGGGACGGAGCCGAATGAAAGGATACCGCACACACTTCAACACCGCTGTAATGGCGGGGGGTGGGGGGTTGGGGGGGGGGCGGTGGAGAGAGACAGAAGAGTGAGAGAAAGAAAGAAAGTAAGTTTGAGAAAGAAAAGAAAGCAGGCTGCACACGGAGGACTTCTGTGGGCAGAATGTGTTTGCTTTAAATCCTCCCAAGACATCATGTCGCTTCAGGAAGCCTTTCAACGATCTTTCTTTGCACAACACTGATGCAGCTAGGATGACGCGATTCTGCAAATCAGATTGGGAGTGTTAGGATTGGTGCGGGGAATTTTAACATCTGGGATGTCCTGGATGAAACGCTGAAGCGTGTTTTATAAAGAGTTATAATAAGTAGTAAGTAATGAACGATGTGTGCGACACCGGGGTTGTTTGTGTCAGTGGGAGAGTTGCATGGATGCTTGGACAGCGGTGTCTCGGAGTGAGCTGTTAAATATGGAGGAGGGACAAAGTTGACCTGAATGTGGCTATTTTTAGGGTCGAACGCCCTGTTATGGCCCCCGATGTGGGAAAAGTCTGTCCTCTTCGCTATCCCTGTCGCCTGATGCATTCCAGCCTGAGAAGAGGGAGAGAAAAAGAGGCTGGGGCTACAGGGTGTGCTACGCATATACAGCATGAAGCCAAGAGACAGCGAGAGAGAGAGAGACAGCGAGAGAGTGAGAGAGAGAGAGAGAGAGAGAGAAGCAATTATTGACCCAAGGGATTTGGAAATACAACAGTCGGGCAATCACTATTCAAACATTTATATGTCAGTGTCACTATCTGTTGTGTGCTTTTCTCTCTCACACACACACACGTGTAGACACACACATGCATAAAAACACACACACACTGTAGGAGGACTTCCTCCTGGACCCTTTCGCCGTTCTCTCGTATCAGAGGAATGGCATTCCTGAGCCGTTTCGTTGCCGAACAGGAAGCGGTCGAGCAGCCAAAAATGATTAGAACCTGGGGAAAGGATAACATCCCCAGTGCTGAGCGCTTCGCTGGGAGTTTTCTCCTCTGTCAAACACATGGAAGATAGCACTCATTTGCACTTAAAGGGTCACGGGCCACAGAGAGACCTGAACCAAGCCATTCTTCTGCTTGAGCAGACCTTGCTTCTACAGTGGAGTCTGGACGTCTGGGTCCACTACACTACACTTTTCCTAATCATGCACATGTGTCGGAATACTTCAGTGTTGGATGTTTGTATGTACTGTGACAGATTACGCTATTTGTCACTGATATAATAAAACAACGGTTACCGAAAGCAGTAGTGACAATATTATACAACACGTCAATATCAGTTGGTTGACAAATTCTGTTTCTTAATGCCGTTAAAGCAGAATATGGTTCATGTTTAGGACCTTTTTTAGAATACATTTCTGCTTAATAACAAAAATATATTAATATTTTTATATATAATTAATACTTTGTTTTGTTGTCTTTGTAAAACCATGGATGGAACTTACTTCCTTTTAGCATAATTAAGTCAAAGTACTTTCACTTCATTCAACTTTGTTACATTTATCTTTGATAACTATTTACATTTGATAACTATTACATTTACTTTTGATACCAGAAGTCAAATAAAAGACATTTATGCACATTTAGGTCCACTATGTAGCATTCTGGGATTATCTATTAGCAAAAATGGAGCATATATTCCATAATATACTTATGGAAATCATAAGTATGTTTTAATCAGTGTATAATTATCCGTAACTATGAATCGCTGTGTTTCTGTAAGGTTAGAACAAGCCCTTTAAATCTGCATAGGGTGTGGTTTCACCTCCACGGAACTGCCATGTTGCACCGTTACAGTAGCCTAGAACGGACAAACCTCTAGAGAGCGCCTCCACATTTGGCATTTTTACAAGTAGCAGTGTGAATCTGGAAGAAAGCATTGGAAGGATGATAAACAAGAAGAAAAATTAGGAATCAGTGTTTGCTGGTGCTGGGTAACATGTTTGAGAACCCAAATCTTGAAAAATGGAGGATCGTACTTATTATTTAGCATGGAAAAAGCAAGAGAGCGTGAGTGTAAGTACTCGGAAGTACGTTACGGGCACCTGACGGCCACCGTACGCTCGGTTGGAAAGGGAGGGGTAAGAGGGGGGCTATTATAGCATAGCATGCCATGTTATGCTATAACATTAGCATAATAATTTTCATGTTATGTAGGGACTTTGCCTCTACCTACTGAGATTTTAAGGTAAATTTCAGAGTGAACTAAGGACAAAGGAATAAAGAGCAATAAGATCAGTTTGAACTAATCGCTAGAGCAATGGTGGGTTTAGTTAAAGGGAGTATCTAATGGTGTACAGCTGTGATGAATTAGTAATCTTGTGACTGTCTTTGGAGTAAGTTTCATGTGACTGGCCATGTGGCAGAGTTTTTAATTCATTTATTGGCTGTGAATTCTGGGAAATGCAAGTTTAGTGCGGAAGTAGTCCGTGACAGTATGGAATTCTGGGGAGTGGAGTTCATGATGGGAATGGAAAGAGATGTAAGGTTAATACATGACCGGCAAGGGCAATTTATTAACTGACTGTCTTATTAGCAACAAGCAGGGTGTCTCAAAATATGGATCCACAAGCAATTATTTATTTAAATACAGATCTTACAACAAATGATCAAATGGATGACCTTGGACTTCACGAGACTTGTGTATTACTGCAAATTCGATCTCCTCTTGTTAGCTTGTTAGGATCTGAAATAGAAATAAAAATATAAAATCTCATATTTCATGGACTTTTGGGATACCTGGTATGTACAAAATGCTAAAGGGTATGGAATACTGCTATCCTACGTTAGATGATGATAAAAAAAAAATCTGACATTCTAGTCCGGGTAGCTAATATGCTAATAGAGTCCATGCTAATAACTAGATAAAAGGGTGTCTAGTTCTGTTACATTATGCAGGTGAATAATTCAATTCTTGCAAAATAATGGCACATTTTTGCAATTAATTCTGTGACAGTAGAGACTTTACAAAGAAAAATACCAGTTTGGTAAATTGTTTTCAAATATTTTGATGGAATATTTTGAACCACTGTGACACAGCACTATTGTTTAACTATGTCTTTTATGGATAACAAAGGTTTTTTTTTATGTAGTGCAACAGATTTCATCCAGCAATTTATTATTCAGCCATTCAACCAAGCCTAGTTGCTCTATACCCCAAGACAAGAGCTTGTGATCTCCATGAACTAATCCCAGATCACATCATCTGACAATGCATGCGATGCGATGCAATCCTTGGCGTAGTTCTGGCAAACCAACTGTTCTCTCTTCTCATACTAATAAACTCTCTCATGCAAGTTCCTCCTTTACACCTTCAGGAGGATCCGGCCACATCTATTCACAGAGGCCGCTCAGGTGTTTGTGTACTCCATGGTCTTCTTAAGACTGGACTATGGAAACTCACTTCAGGCAAGTCTGAACCCTGAAGGCAACCCTGCCATCCCTGATCCAATACACAGCTCTTATACTGGCTTCTCGTAGCTGCCAACATCAGATTTAAAACACTGCTTGCCTACAAAGCCAAAAATGGACCAACTCTGACTAGCTGAAGGCACTAGCTTGGCTCAACTGGACGCATCATTTCTTCAAGACATAAATTAGATATTCATCAACACTCTACTATGTCCTGGCACCCAAGTGATGGATTGAATGTCCAATGGTTGTGCCTACAGCTCAATTACCGGCTGTCTTCAATACCAACCACTTGAATGAGCACTAATAATTAAAAGAAACAAAGTAACAAACTAGACCTGTGTGGTTTTTGTTGCTTTATCATCTCTTTGTATAAACATCTCAATCAACTTTCTAACTTGATAATATTCTTAGACCCTGATCTATTTAACTAGCATGAGGATATGTTTTTTTATAGACTATAAAATAGATTCTGCTAAATGCTGTAAATTTAATTTAATGTGAATCATTAGGAGCTGACGTGTTACCGTGGTATGACAGCAAAACAAATTATGGTAGTTGTGTGCAAGTAGAGTATTAAGTTATATTTTGGTTTTGTGTGAAGACTTCTCAAACAGCCTAAACATACTTGTTGCAGTTGTATTAGTTACTCTCAAATTATAATATAAATGGATTGAAATATTACATGTGAAAAATGACTGACTTTCAACTATACAATATCATGATCTTTCTACCATTTGGTCAAAAGTTTGTGGACACCTGACCATCACACCATGTACCTGTTGAACATCCCATTCCAGATTTAGCCCTCCCCCCGCCCCTTTTTTTTGGCTGTTATAATAAGCTCTATACTTCTGGGAAGGCTTTCCACTGGATTTTGGAGCATGGCTGTGGGGACTGGTGTTCATTCATCTACAAGAGCATTAGTGAGGTCAGGTACTAATGTTTCGGTGTATTCAGCATTACAGTTCATCTCAAACGTGGTCAGTGGCGTTGAGATCAGGCAGGACACTCAGGTTCTTCCACTCCAACATTGGCAAATCATGTCTTCATTGAGCTGGCTTTGTGAACAGGGGCATGGTCATGCTGGAACAGGTTTGGGCCTCTCTGAAGGGAAACTGTAACGCTACAGAATACAGAGACATTCTACACACCTTTGTGGCAACAGTTTTGGGGAAGGGGCATATACGGGTGTGATGGACAAATGTTCAAATACTCTTGGCCATGTAGTGTAACAACCATAATTATTTAAGTGTTAAGAGTGTACGTTAGTAGATCTCAATGCATTTCAGGATTTTAGGCTTGTCCTTTTGGGCTAACAAAGCTTTTATACAGAACCCTACAAATGAAGAATCATCATTTCTGAGACAGTTTCAAGTACAACCCTTTGGGGAAATTAAAACCGCTATCAATATCATTAACCGTTGCACTGATTATGTTGGGATTCCTTTCAGGTTTGGAAAAAAATAAACTAACACGTACTATATTACTTTACTGCATCAGCTGATTCCTGTCTAAGACTTGCACAAATATATTCTTTTCACTCACAGCTGCTGATAATGGTATTAGCCTAACACAAGCTGTTTAAATGGACTTGATGGAAAAGCATGTGGTCCATTAGGCTCTATTGGGCATTAGATTTCTGTCTGTGGGGGTTGGGGACTTTTGCCCCTTTCAGATGCTTCTTGGCAGGACCTGCTACTCAGTGATTAATATTCCACCAGAGCTCAGAGAAATAAACTCACCATCAGAACATGTTGCCATGGCATCTGCGGCCCAACACGGCACGTCAAAACTTTGCTTGGCAGCGTCAAAATGGCTCCGCATGCTACATTGTTCCTCTTCCCCTCCATTTTGCAGTGAGGCCTCCTCTTTCATGAGGATGTCAAATTTCTGTTTATTTGCTCTCTACATTAATCACCACTTTTATGAGCAGCACAGAAGAATGTTTTCGCTTCGTTTTTGCTCCAGGCAGGAAGGGCCAGCAAAGATGAAGTTTCTTGCCGAGCGCCAGACAAAGAATCAAGCTATTAACATTCTCTTTCGGCTAACCTCACTTCATATCACGTCAACAATTTATTTTCTGCTAACAAATGGCCATTACTGGTCTGTTAGTTTTCCCATTGACTCCTAGTTGTTGTTTTATATTTTTCCCAGCCAGATTCTTCCTGTAGCCTTGATTAACTCTTAATAGTGCTGCAAACTCATTATCAAGGAAGTATCAAGGGAGTCTGCTGAAGTAGACCTAAAGGCACTGAAATGTCTAAAAGTGATTGCACGTCATTACCATTTCATTAAGTCAACTGGCCTGCAATTCTCGGGTCATGGTGCACTTTTGTAATTTCTGGTCATCATGTTGTTATATATGATGAAGAGCCTACCTTCTTACCATTACCTTTACACCGTAAGCCTAATCAGTCACTGGCTTGTTAAAGGGGAAAAAAAACAAGAAGAAAGGCAAGGGTCACGTTATTGTTCACAGAAACACTGCTGCACCATGGAGCACCACCATTCCTGCATCATCTAGAAGGTGATTAGATCTCCATTTGTTCTCCAAACTCCCAATCACTCCTGTATATAAACTGATAGAACGTTTAGTTCAATTCCTTTGAGTCTTGATGCAAGTTTTCATAATTACACATAATATACAGCTTTGACATTTAAAAGTCCAGCCTGGTCTTATACAAAATTTATGAAGAATTCAAATAAGGAAGAGCATACAAGCTTTGTAGCATTACCTAGACTTGAAGATATCAAGAGATGCTAGAAACTGCTAATCCTGCCCAAATTGATTTAACTGGTTGTACTTTTCCATTCGAATTAACTTATAGATATGCAATCATGAGGTCTTAATGAAAATATTATATTACGAATGTAAAAGAATGTTTAAAAAAATGCAAAAGATAATAAAGCGAATTGATGAGATGGCCCTTACAAGAAATGTGAAATGTAAAGTGAGGAAAAGCAGTGTGTGTGTGTGTGTGTGTGTGTGTGTGTGCCTCTCCAGTATTTCCAACTGTCCCGAGCAGACCTGACGTATTGTTCTTGCCCGGAGGAAACGAGAGCCAAGCAATACACTTTATAGACACAAATACTCGTAAATTGCGAATGTCACCTTTAAGGCGAGAGCTTTTATTTTTGTTAGCGGAGCTACTGAGAGGGCTCTAGCCATTAATACTCTGGGAATCTGGTGCTTTTCAAGTCAACCTGCTCATGCTGCCATGCCTCAGAAGCAGCTATTTGGAGCCAGAAGCTCTTCATGTAACAGACAGCCGATCATTCTCCTTTCCGTCTGACAGAAATGGTGTCATTTCAGACTGGAAAAAGAAAATGATGGTCAGAATAGCCGTTTTTACATTGGTCTTTGGTCTTTTTACCATCCTGAGTGAAGAATTTACTGAGGTGAGTAATAAAGTGAGGTTTATTAGTGATTAAGAAAAAAACGGATATGCAAGATCATATACTCCCAAGATGTCACAAATATATCTAAGTATGTTTTTAATATGCTGGAAAATAAACAGCATGAGCAAAATGAACTTCCCTGTACTTTGGGGTTTGGGGTAATTCGGTTTCAGAACCAGGGTTCAGGAATCAGTTGAAATATAAAGTAGACCGGTGATAACACGCAGAGTTTATACAATTGATAGCAAGCACTGGTACGTGAATGCACATTCGTATTCCAATATTTGCTCTGTTGTTTGTATAATCTCTCAGCTACAATTAATTTGGAAGCCAACACAGCAGAAAACACCAACATATGCACCACACACACACACAAAATGCTTTTCATCAGGTTTTACCCTTCAAACTGTAACCAGGGAAATTCAGTATCAAGCTGATTCCTGCTCATTGCCAAGTGGGCTAGGAGCAACACACAAAGGGAACATTCATATATTCCAATTAGATTTGCCACACTTGACTGACTCTAATGTGCACAGGAGTCGGAGGGCCCACTGAATGTCTGTTTTCCATTTTTGTTGGTGTGCGCAAATTAAGTCGGAGTAAGCAAGTTGCTCTTTTTTGCATGCATGTGTGTGTTTTATTTCTTTTAATTACCGGATGCGTATGAGAGACCTTCTCTGGCATACGTTCGAGAGGTACAGGAGTGAGGCAGTGGACCTATATTAGCGATTACATACAGTATACCAAAGTGTAAGCGTATCATATGAAGTACTAATGTGGAGCGTTTATATTGGATCCGATGAATCAAACTGCTTAAAGTTGGTTTGCTGTTCTAGGACCACGGTCTAACAAAACCGAAAAGTGCTCGTTTAATGCTTACGTCCAGATTCGTATCACTCGGAGCACGAGGAACTAACCTATGGATACACCACGTTGCTAAATTTAAGCAACTCCTCTTGATGCTGCATGTCAAGTCTCAGTACCCACATCTCCACCTACACCAAGCGCCACATGGGAAAAGTAAACCGAAGTAAGTAGAGTCCTATCTCTTTCCCTCCAGGAGCCTCGGTGTTCACGTGGCGATGTTTCTCCCGACACAAAGCCAAACCCATCTTCTTTTTTATGCACAGCGTGAGCAGGCTGGCTTCAAATAAGGTAGACCACAGACCAGCAGCGTCAACTCCACACAGGTTTGTCAAATGTCAGCCAAGCCGCCAAACGGCTTTCAAAAGGACCACAGCCGAAATTATATGTCAGCTGAGAAGATTTTAACCCGCTGGAAAAAAGAAAGATTGAAGAGACTTATTTGGTCATGGCTGAAAATCCATACAATTTAAAATGGTTTTTTTCAGTTCCCGCACTGGGACATTCCCCTCAAAATACCTGTGGAGACAAGCAGGGAGGGAAGGACGCACGAACCGTAGCTCGGCCGACTGATTTTTAGACAATCGACCATATTTTGTGTCAAGAGATAAAGATTTCGAAGCCACAACTGTGTGTAAATGTGTTATTAAGTGGTAAAGGCCACTCAGCTTCTTTCCATCATTTTTTTTCCCTCTTAAAACTTGGAAGCCATGAAAATAATGGCATTTTAATAGACCTCATCTAATCTCACAATGCACTGATCTGTTTATTAATAGAAAACAGAATTCTTCTTTTGACCGTTTCCTGCATTCATACCGTGTCTATCTATATCTAATGTTTGGTGTACACACCACAGAATGCGACTTTATAGCAGGATTAGAACAGCTGAGATTTAGCAACATGATAGCTTTGCGTTTGCCAGCCCACAGGAGAAAGATTATACATTAGTGACCATTTTGTATTCCTGGACGCAAACCACGCTCAAATATGCAGCACGCTGTGTAAACCCATAGGTGTCCATCGCAGCCAACCAAAAGTGTGGTGAGATGTGTCGGCGCTACCACAGGCTCAATTCAAACCCCAACACTTTCTGTGCTCGTCCATCATCCCCGCCTCCCCGCTGCGTAAACATGCGATACGAGTGTAGACTCGGGCCTCACAAAGCCACGAAATTATAAAAATAAGTATCAACTACTGGAGGCCCATTCTGTGCAGGTCCTGTAAAAATAAAAGGCCTGAAGATCTTTTTCTTGGAACGACTCTTCTCTTTGTCTCCCAACAGTCAGGAGAGAGGCTTTTGCAATGATGAGAGCAGAGCAGGAGTTCCACATAAAGACAGGTCACAGGGGCCGTGTGTGCAATGGGTGGGACTGGTAGGAGGTATTGGAGGCTATCATGTTCCCCAGGAGAGTTTCTTGCGTTCCAGCGCAGAAGCTGAGGTCTGGCACATCAGCGTTCAGTTAATTTTACTCGCCTGGATTATTTGGTTTGGCAGGCTCTCTGAGGAGCTCGGTGAAGACTGCCCAGCCACGATGGTTAGCGTCCCCCAACCACTGTCTTCGAGTTGGTTTAGAAACTTTCGATCACCAGTCGTGGGTAATGTGGAAGAGATTTCTAGCTAGTAATAGCCTAATAAATTAATCTGTATCTTTCCTGTACCTTTTAAAGTATGACCCAAATGATAAATGAACTTAACACAGGTTGGATTTCATACAATTGCTTACAAATAAAGTTCTGAATACTAGCACCACAACTTACCGTAACCTATGTAACATTTTCTATGGATCATGCATATAGCTGTGAGAACATACATACGTATATATAAGTTGTATAGGATACGTCTTCCTGTAGGATACAGAACCAAAGTAAACAGTCACACAAATAAGGAATAATACAAATAGGTTTACGGTAAAATATTACCACTCTCAGGTGTGAATGTGTATATACACACACACACTTTATACAGCAGAGTGCGTATACCATGGATTAAAACAATGGACATGACTGTAACTCTATATCTTGCCATGGCAAATAACAATCAATGGATTAGTAAGAATAAAATATCTGGGGGCATGCTCTCATGGGAAAATAATCCATGATTTGGTGGTGTGATACGTCCTGATGCAAAGTACTGTTGATTATTTTCCAATTTGCCAGCAGTTGCATTTTTTATTAATTAAAGAATTGCATCAGCCTTTTTTTTCTCAGTTTTCATTGAAACAAGTTAGTTCCTATTATTACTTACATTATAGCAGCTATAAACACTCATTCTCTCTTTTTTCCTCTCTAAAAAAAAAAGGTCGCTAATCAAACCATGCTGTTGGTGATTTCAGCGGTGAACTTCCTGATAAATCCTGACCTCTGTACAGCTGTTGTCGGGAGTTTGGCCCCACCAGTGCGGCTCAGGATCAGTCCATTGCGCATCTCTGAACAGATGCCTTTCCCCTGGCCTGATGTTGTGAGGGCAAATATTTGGTGTTGCACTATTTTTGAGGTGCAAAACAATTCATACGTCTATGCCATGCTGCCAGATGCCACACATCTGGGTGGGCACATTGATATGGCAGATCCCATTCAAAGAAAAAGCGTTTCTTTCCCCCCCCCTTTTTTTCTGTAATCAATGTACCATGACATGATTCTGTAGACAAAACACCAGCAGGAATAACAGCCAATCACTTTAAATCAATCAGCTTGATTTACTTTTAAATAAAGATACTAATCACCTCATACCAATGGCGCACACAGATCCATTAGCTGAAGGAAAGTAGGCTAAATGAGTTCTGACTTTATGAAACAGACCCATCAAAGTACAGCAGAAATACTTCCATTGACAACATATAATTTGAAATTTGCCAAGATTAGGAGTCCCGTGCCAAACCGTGTGGGTTTCTCTCATTAGTCTTCTACATGACTGGCTGCTTTTCAGTTCAAGGAAAATGTCCACAATCAGTCAAAGTTCTGTTTAGTTTAATTTAGATTAGGGTTCTTTAATGTTCACGAGTCCAGGAAATGTTAATTAATTATAAATTCACAGAGGTATCCTGCTTCATCATAATATAATAATCGGGAGCAGCTATTATGTCCTATCAAGTCTGAATATAGGAATCGTGCCTCTTCATACTGAGCTGCTTGAAAGAATAATACTTAAAGCAGATTCTCCAACAGGCTGTGGTATCCCTTTATCCCAGTGTTCCTTTCACACAGATAAGTTACTCAAGAAATCACTTCAACTGCACAATGTGTGAATAGTAGCAGAAATGTAATATCAGTATAGCAGCCAGAATTCTTCTGGCCCTTTAGAGTTGGAATTGAGGCAGCAATGAATCATAAAATTCAGTAAAATACATTGATGCGATTGATTGGAGTTTACTCATTAAATGTGTGTGTGTGCTTACCAGAAAAAGAGCTAAACCTTATATAGGTAATGTAGAATGCTTTACCAGGAATTCCTCTAAACGGAGCCCGGTCTCACTAGCATGTGGGCCTTGGAGAAGTTTATTTTAAACTATTGCGCTTTTCAAAATGAAGAGAACTTGCAGAACTCTGTGTGGAAGCCAAAAAAGAAAGAAAAAACAAAAAGAAGAGGGGGGAAAAGGAAGCAGGACTGTGGTAAGTGGTGCAGATAATCTGAAAACAAAATAATTAAGGATGACAAGTGTAGGCTAAGCCAATAAACGCTAGCATGTAATGCTAGCTCAACATCAATTTGTCAAGCGAGCTGCTAGCTAGGAGGTGGTGCGTCATTTCAGGCACATAATGATCATGATTCAACGTGCTTTTTTGGTAGAATTAGTCATTTTGCTCAAATTGTCTTGTTAGCTTGTTCCTAAGCTGTATATATATATAAAAATATATACAGCGTCTAAAAGCCAAAGGTGGTCCGTTGTGGCTCAAGTCAAGGTTTATTGAAACACTGCAAAATATAACACGAACACTTTCTGGCAGTTACACTACATGGCTAAAAAGTATGTGAGCACCTGACCATCACACCCACATGTGCCCATGAGCACTAACAGAGAGCTGGTCCCTCTTTGCTGTTATAACGCGCTCCACTCTTCCGGGAAAGCTCTCCAGTAGATGTTGGAGCGTGGCTGTGGAGATTTGTGTTCATTCAGCACAAGCGCATTAGTGAGGTCAGGCACTAATGTTGGGTGAGAAGGCCTGTGTGTGATGGTCAGGTGTCCACGAATATAACCATATAGTTTATTTTTTTATATTCTGTGTGTCTAGTGCATTGTATTTTCGTATTACTATAAAGCTATGAAAATAAAACAAAAATTTACATTGTGAAATGCTTTTTTGCGGATTTCTGATTCTGTACTCAGACACATAATAGCAATAACAAGCATAAAAATTACCGCAGCACCCCTTGTGTTTCCTGCCTCGGGACCCACTGTGCCTAGAAATGTCTCTGCTCCTTACACAACATGATCTCCGCTGGTAGATAGAGTCTAAGATTAAAAAGTAAATACAAACAACAGGCCTCATTTCTCAAGCTGGATATGAATGGATTTATTCATAAATCGTTTTACGAGCATTTGCAGAAGAAATTAGTATTAAAGAAAATCTGGAAAGCCATTTATTGTTGAAAAAATTCATGATCTTGGGTGTGTGTAAATTTATGTAAATTTTCCCATTTATTACTGCATATTTATATCTAGAATATGCTGTTTGGTTTAATTGTTTTTGTTTATTGTTAACAGCATTTACCAGAGGATTTTATCCAGAGCGACTTGTACACCTCATGCTAGCTCACGAGGTCAGGAACTAAGAATATCATTGAGAAAATGTTGTGAAAAAAACGATCATTTTATATCGGCTCCATTAATTAAATAATATAAAAATAAAAGAAAGGGAGCCAGCACAAACCCATAAATTTATACAAATAAAACTGATTTACTTATAACCAAAGAAATGCCGCAGTACAATCGGAAGATCTGTCTGAACAGAGCTGTAAGCCATAAACAAAAGAGACAAACAGCTGATTTATGACAGGACTTGCTTTATATTATTAACATGATGTATTATTAATATTGTTACTGGCATAGAAGTGAGTCAAAGTCCAAAATTTCCACTTCAGCCTTTACCCTGATTGTTCATTTCATGCTCACAGTCTGTATGCTTGACCTTTTATGGAGTTTTGTGGGCGTCACTATATGCAAATGAGCCATGGCAGGAATCGTTGTATATCTGGCGGAAAACTCTTGGTCAGGTTTGTCTTAAACATGTACACACAACTTTACTAAAAGATTGCTAAATGAGGCCCAATGTTTTACTGTTTATATATTCACGGTTTCTTAAAACACATCTGAGGTGTTTTCCCAGGCTACCACACTTATGAACCGGGCAGATTATTACATATATTATACTGTATACGGATTCAAACTGGTAGACATTCCGAGCTCGGAAGCTGCAGACTGAGCCACTATGCCTAATTAAGTACATGAGCTGCAGACTGTTCATGGTCCAGGTCACTCTGAACTTGGATCAGGAAAAGAAAAATCCCTCCTGTTCAATCTCGACAGGACATGTCTTTCTCCCGGTACACAGACAGCAATCTGGTCAGTAGATTTATATGTAAGAGCATCCTGAACTCCTTTTGTGTACAAGCAGATTAGTTTAGATGGTCCCTGTCGACACAGGTGGCATCGTGCTCTCAATCCCATGCTAAAAGGGCTTTACAGCTGCCAGATCAGAGGAAGAAAAAACAGAAGAGTAGGGAAAAAAGCATCTGTTAGGAGATTTTTTTTTACGAGAGTGATTTACATCAGCTATTATCATATAAAAAAAAAATTCTAATAAAGATAAAGCCTCTCCTAGTAAATCCCCTACCTCTCCTACTAAAGTTCTAAAGTCAAGCGTACATGTGGATAGACAGATAAATAAATAAATAAATAAATAAATAAATAAATAAATAAATAAATAAATAAAGTCTGTTAAGCAGGTTAAATCCTGAGTGTTTTGGTGCAATACATCTGATATAGTAATGTGGATTAGAGGTCAAGTGAGCACTCATGTGTGTGTTTTGTCCTTTAAGACTTGACGTGTTTCCAGCTACAAGTCTCTGGCTGTCCTGCAAGATATGCTGCATCTTAGAATACACGATGAAATGTATTGCTTGTATAAAACATCGCTTCATTCTTCTACGCCGTACTCACTGTTTGCTCGTGATGCTCTTTTGTGAAACAATTTGGCATCACCAAAAAGAATGAACCCGGCCAAAAAACGGAATTATGGGACTTGAGAATCAGGCAGACTACGAAAGACTTCCTGCCAGAAGGTGAGTCAAGGACCTTTAATGGCAGTGGTCCAAAAAAAAAAAAAAAAAAACAAGGCCATGTACAATTGTCAAGGGTGAGAGGTTCTCAGCCTTTACAAACCAGCTGTTTTCTCTCAGGTCCTGTCCATTAGGAAGCCAACAGGTTGCTCTCCAAGCCTGTACTATTCATTATTGAGTCTCGGGAGAATTTCTTAATGTTTGGAGTTCCCCAGTGGAGAACATGTTGGACCTTCACACTCCACAGGTGGGAAATGAATTAGAGGAAGCAGAGTCCATTCCTGAGTGTACATACTTATGATTCCAGCTGAGTGCTCTTCCTATGGAGCCCCGACGGGCCGTTAAGTTGTACTGACTTCTTAGAGGTGTTGAAATAAAGGCCACTTCAGGTCTATGCATAGCGACAGCTCTCCACACACATACATACACATACACCTGTCGGAGAAATCACATTGCTAGATGAGTTTTACACCTTATTTAGATCAACATTATGGTGTATTATTTACTGCATATGTTACGTCTGAGAACAGGTTTAGGAGAAGAATGCTCAGTATAATAAAATCGTGTCACACTATTTTATTTTTGCTAATAAATCATTTTAATGTAAAATAATTATTTATAAAGCAAGAAAAACATGCGATGCCATCCCAAACCAGGAGGAACTGAATCCATTTCTCCATGTTACATGAGTGAAGCTTTATGTTCGAGTACCCTTTACATTATTTATTGCATAAATTAACATGAACAAATTTAGCATTATTAAAATCAGTAAGGTAAACAACGTAACAAAGTAGGTTGACACACATTTCAAGTAACAATTGTTTAAATAACTTTGTTACTTGTTTAAAAGAAATTTGAACGGACAAAAGGTTTATTCAGTCCATGACCAAAAATAAGTTCATATAAATAAGCATGAAGTTCATTTATAATGTTTCGCAATGTTAAGTGAACATCATTTTTTTTGCCAGTTATTAACACCACAATCATTATAATTAAGGTGGTTGTTCATATTGGACTTAATTTTAATTACGTCAAGGTGGCCTAGATTGTACGAGCATCATATAACGCAGATCGGTAATGTTAGTTATGGTCTTTTAACGCTGAGGTTCATGATTAATGTCAATTAAATGAAACTTAACGCAAAGCATTACCACATGTCCGTTAGATGCAAGAATAATGACTTGAAATTTAGGAAACAGACATTTATCACATACAACTAATCTCCATTATATAGGAGCAACCAATTTCTCTCAATTTCTTCTAATATCAGGTACTTCCCCATCCACCCCCCAACACTCCCCTCCCTTTTTTTAAACAAAACATGGCACTCAGTGGCTTGTCCAGAAGTTTCTATATTTTCTCCAAACTTACAAAGAAGTTTTGTAATATTTCGGTGGAGGAACAGTAGCTGTATGACTAATATGTTTCCCATTTACACATTATACAGAATGTTTGCATAGAAGGAGAAGTGATGTATAGAAAATGCATCTGGAACCATGCGATAGGAAATAAAAGTGAATTATAACACTATCTCTATAGGAAGGAAAGATTCCAAAGTGTCTCAGTATTTGCTTCATGTAAAATGAATTAGTGGCCTTATGTGTCCAAAAGGGGGGCGGCACGGTGGTTCAGTGGTTAGCGCGGTCGCCTCACAGCAAGAAGGTCCTGGGTTCGATCCCCGGGTCACCCAGGGTGCCTTTCTGTGCAGAGTTTGCATGTT
>JAQQZR010000035.1:3274381-3292437 GCA_030068235.1 Notoglanidium macrostoma | reverse complement strand
TCCCCCGAAGATGCTGGGATTGGCTCCAGCTTCCCCGCGACCCAGATGGATAAAGCGGTATAGATAATGGATGGATGTTTTCAAAAGGGCAATCAGTAAACAAGTAAAGTGAACAGGATCTCATGAGTAATCTGTGTAAACGTGAACTATCGATGGTGAATGAGGTCGGATTTTTTTCAATTTCATACAAACATGTACACTAACCCCGCCGACCTAACTCCGGTCATTACAAATGACTTGAACTTGGGGTCTCACTCTACCCCTTTTTATATTTTTTCCTTGAGGCAATACAGGAAAGTCCATCCAAAAGGTGAATAGACATTAATATGGTAATCTGTTATCATGTTAATTGAGAGAACATCATGCTATCCTTGATAGAAGCAAATATTTGAAGAAATTAATCTCCAGGATAATCTTCTGCTGAATGTCACATTTCCACCCACAAATAAAATCTTTTTTTTTTTTTTTTTTTTCTTCCTGGGCTGTCAGACCCAGTAACTCCAACAGACACTAACATGTGCTAATTATTTTCAATTCCTCACTATTTGTTTGATTGCTGATGGCACAGGGTGTCACGACTGGCATTTCTTCATGACGTGTCTGCTCTCTCATCCAAGTAAGCCATCTTTGATTTTAGCCTACAGAAAATTCCTTTAATGAACTTGCCAGCCCATGAGTGTTCCTCGTTTGGTTATCATCCACATGGAGGAATTTAAGATGCCTGAGGAGCAGAAATGGAGCAGGATCCTTTTAGCATTTTAGCATTAGATTTGAGCACGAGGGCAAAGTAGACATCTACTAAAGCGTGTCATTACCTGGTCCTGTATAATGTGTGGCGTTACCTGTTCTCTAATGACAGAACATCCTTGTTGTGGTGTATTGATAGGCTTCCCTGGTCATTTCCATCTTACACTGACCAATTGTTCCACCAATCACCAATGTGAGTAAAAGAGCCTCCTTTTCTTGGTGCATGGAGCTTAACTCTAATTGTCATAGAAAAAAAAAACGGAAATGTAAATGTTCTGCCTTGTTTGGAGTAACTAAGGCATACACTCTGGGAAGCTCGTGCTTTTCCTAATTTTAATACCTACCTCGGAGAGCATAACCAATTCCAGATGTGCACGAGCAAAAAATACATTTTCACCCTCTTAAAATGTTTTTCTTCCCTCTTATTCTTCCTCCTAAAGACACCCCCAGGTCAATGACTTCCAGCTAGAGCGGTGGCTAAATGTAGATTTATAGAGTGACTAAAGTTGCTTGTTTTTAGACCATCAGTTAATAGGGGCCTTTAAGAGAGCAAATATTTATGACTTTTTAAAAAGGAGTATGTCAATGGTAGTGGCATCACTTTTCTGGAGGTCGACAGAAAAAAAGAATTGCTATAAATTATGAATCAGGTTGCACTTAATCACAATAATATGAATTCTGAAGAAAAACGAGTCCAAGGTCCCGTTAATCATCCAGGGCCGGCAGACTCTCACCGAACTAACGTGAGAAAACTTTTTAAAAGTGGGAGAACTTGTCTTTGGACACAAAAATATCCTACGTCACTAGGCCAGACCGTTCGGAGGAAGTCAAGAACGTGTGAACCTTGCCAGTGTTATGACAGCGCAGCGTGAAGGCCCCCAGGCAATGTCCTCCCAACGTTCTCCGATCACCTTGGGGGTCTTCACATCCTGTTCTCCTCCAGCAGAGAGAGCGAGAGAGAGAGAGAGGTGGGAAAGGCAGGAAGTGGGGCGGTGTGTGAGCCACAGATCGTGAGGACTTTGAGAAAGTGAGGGGTGGTTGGTTTGACCCATGCTTTCCCAGGAAGAAGAGCCTTAGGAATATCTCACGAGCTGGGGATTTGGGAGCCTGCTTCCTTTTCTCATGTACTCCATGCATTAAATGATTTTTTCATACAGAGCACGGGGACTCCTAAAGATTTCCCTACATGTACCGCCATACTGTATGTACAAGCATGGACGAATGGATCCAGTGAAGCAAACATTGCTGTGCCTTGCATAACTATTCACCCCAAGTAATTATATGACCTCTGATTGCAACAGAAATAATTTAGGGGTTTCACACCAATGGACTGAATACCTATGCAATCGCAATGTTTTTTTAAATAATTTAGCAAATTATATAAATTTTTCCATTTCTTCAGTTACCCTTACTGTTTTGTGTGGATTGAGGGCAATGGTAATCCCATTTCACTTCCAGGTTGTTACACTACAAAATGTGTGCAGGTTGAGGTAGGGGGTGAATACTTATGCAAAGCACGAATAATCATTTTACAGTAACCCCTAAATATGATTAAAATATTGTATAATTATAATTTTAACATACTCATATTAATTAATGTCCAAGTAAATTTGTGAAGATATCTTTACTTTAACCTATTAAATATGTGAGGATCACTCCTGAGCACTGCGACAGTAAAGGGGATAATGGGAGTTTGAATCCTGATGACGCCACAGCTATGGCCAGGAGTACATAGTCCGCAAAATCAGCTGTGCTCTCTGGGTAAGAGAGATGGAATTACTTTTATTCCTGGTCAATCATTGTGACGACAACCAATGGCGGCCATCTGTGAAACTCATGTATGCGCACTTTCTTCTGAGTTTTAAGCAAGCCCACGCTCAGCTTCGCTCTCTCTGGTTGGTAGCTGTCATGTGATAAGGCAGAGCTATTGGGAATTGGTAAACGGACCTATTAACAAACTGTCCTTGAACGTGCAATTTGGAAACCCCCTTACATCCTCCTGCCATCGCTAATACCTAGCCCACTTATTAGCTAGCAAACTACGTCGCATTTACGTCACAGAAAGATAAGACTGGATGATCAGTCGTGACGGGTAGCGATTTAAGTCACCCAACCTGAGGAAATACACCATAACAATCTAGATATTTTGCTTAGCACATGCTTTCCGCGGTTAAAAATGTCTCTAGCTACAATGCCATGCCCTAATAATTGGTTTATCAGGCTTATATTAAGTTTCTTATATTAAGTTATTGTACTTAGCCATCTAAACAGAGTTTATTAAAAAAATTAGGAGTTAATTGGGAATACCTGTTCTATAAGCGGGCCTTACTTTAGATACGGTTCCCTTTTGCCCTTGGTACCATGAGAAAAGCCAAGCTACTCAAGCAAGACTCCACAAGTCCGGTTCCTCCTTAGGAGCAATTTCTAAACAACTGAAACGACCATGAGCCTATGTACAAACAATTGTATGCAAATATAAAACTCTTGGGACCACACAGACACCATTAGTCAGGAAGCAGGCACTCTCGGGGATGAGAGAAACTTTAGTCCAGAAGGTTCATCTCAGCCCCAAAACTCCACCAAATGAAATGGTGAAGGAGCTGAAGGCATCAAAGCACGTACATCGACCAGTTAGAGAGAGCTATATCACCAAGGCCTGAAAGGTTCCCCACTTTAAGACTGAGGCTTGCAGGTGATAACCAGCCTTTTGGACGATTGTTCTCTTGTCAGATGAAACAAAAATCGAAATGTTTGGCCATGATGATCAGCGATATGTATGGAGGGCAAAGGATAAGATTTTACTCTGGAAAACACCATACCAACTGTGAAGCATGGGGGTGGCAGCATCGTGTTGTGTGGGGATGTTTTGCTGGAAAGGGGACTGGTGCACTTAAGAAAACAGATGAGATCATGATGAAGGAGGATTTTTTTTCTTCCGAATTACTGAAGAAATACTGAATTATCAGCCAAAAGGATAAAACTGTCTGGGTTTTCTGTCAGGAGAAATCACAAAATGGCTTAAAGCCAATAAAGTAAAAGGATTCGAGTGGACATTACAAAGCCCTGACTGAGTCCCAGAGAACCTTGACTGAGTTTGATCAGTTTCGTCAGGGGGAATAAGAAAAAATTCTGGCAAAGCATTGTGGGAATCTTTTGGATGGCTACTCCAAAGCATTTGATTCAAGTTAAGCAATTAAAAGGCAATGTCACCAACTGAATATCAGGCTAACAAACACTAAATGTATATAAACTTTTGACCAACTGAACATGTGATACAGTAAATAAAAGCTGTCTTACTGTGAAACTCCCACCAATGGGAATAAAGCAGATTTCTTAATTGACTTAACACGGGAAATGTACGGGAACAAGAAATGCATGGAGTTGCGAAAAATTACATTTGAACGTCTTTTGCCTAGGTGTAAGGAAACGTTTGGCCTCAACTGTAAACAAATAAGAAGTAGTGTGGAACTGCTTCTCCATGACATCTATTTTTTACTTTCCCACTGAGTTTCGGTTCCATGTTTCAGCCTTAACTACTATGAATCAGCACCCCACTGAACATGTGCAATACCTAGAAACTATTTTTTTTTTCTGTTCAAAACACAGCACAGATTATTGCATCTAGTATTTCACTGTTCTCTTACCCAGTTAGTCAGAAAAGGGAAACAAACTTGGAAAAAAATGATCATTCCATCTGAAGCGTCATAACATTAGCATGTATATGACCAGCACGTAATAAAAATACAACTAATGTTTGTGTTGTCTTTCCAACCAGTAAATTCATCAAATTGTTGCTTTTTAAGGGCTTTAGCAGAGGACTGAAGATAACGATGTGAAGAGGAGAGAACTGCTGTGGAACGAGACGTTAATGAAGGGATAATCCGAGTGACTTTAGCAGGAGATAGGTCAAGTTCCTCCACAATTATCCAGAGGGCAGTGCACGTGGTGTCACTGTCGTTTCGAAAGGAGGGTGAATGCCCATGAGGAACAGGCTAATGGCACTGGGCAAGAGTGTGTGTGTGTGTGTGTGTGTGTGTGCAGGAACGCTCTGCTGTCCCCCTCTCCTCCCACTCAGGTCACTGGTAATGCACTTGCACTCCGCCCTGGTCTCTGTACGAGGAGGGGGGGGAGGAAAAATAAATAGTAGCTAAAAAAACGCGTCTGGGATCTGAGGGTGGAATGCACCGGGGCATGGGAATCGCAATCGCCCACGAGGACGTTTCAGCCAGCCTTTAAACACCACCTCGGCGTCATTAAGCCCTTTTTTCCTTTTCATATATCTGCACATCCGTGCTATCGCTCAGACCATCGGTGCAAACAGGGGCTTGAGAAAGAACGAGTGGGCGCCGATTTTGTTCATGTTCGAGGGAAAGAAATAGGAGTCGCTGCACGACACCTCCTCTCGCTGTCTCGCACACAAACACACACCCCATGTTCCTCACTGCCTCCAGGGACTTTCGTCCGACCCTTGAGACAGGAAGGCCTATCCTCTGAGCCACGGCCATGCGCTCGCTCCTGTACTCCGGACAATTTATTTGAAGCGTGGGAAGAAGGAGAGAGGAGGGATGCAGGGTGTCGTTCGAGGGTTTAAGGATGACAAAGTCCTGGGTCCAGCAGTGGGGAAAGACGGACAGAGCACATCTTTCCCACGATAAGCGAAGGCCAGAGGGGGTTTAAACGCTCTAATGTGCAGGAATTGATGCTTTCAGGGGAATGATGACAAGACCCCTGTGTCAAGATGGGAGGGAGGAAGATAAGGCTCAGGCTCATTAGTTTTTGGGTAACGTTAATAGGGTCGATACAGAAAAGTAGAGGATAGGTCAGAGCGAGCGAGCCTCAAAGTCTAACGTATTGCCAAGGCCAAGCATAACAACTTCTACTTATCTTTTGAACATGACTTTTTTTGGAAAAGCAGAAGATGCTACGTCGCTCTGCTGCTATGAGGAATCTAGCAGACGTCTAATAAATTACAAAAATGGATAGATTGTGTACATACTCTGTGGTGCAATTTTCTTTGAATATTTGACCAGGAGTCGAGATATGAGGTGATTATCGTAATTTATCATTTACTTCATGTCCAACGAAGTGATGGCACATACTGTCTGTTTCTGTGTGTGTGTGTGTGTTTGTGTGTGTGTGTGTGTGTGTGAGAGAGAGAGAGAGACTGAGAGAGAAAAAAAAGGAGGTCAGTGAACATTTTGGAAGCAACTCAAAAGCTCAAATGAGAACGTTGTCAAACTGAGGGATGGATGTTTATAAAAGTGCTGCGAGAACGATAAAAGGTCACTAGAAAGCGATTCATTTCTCTTCAGAAATGAATTCAGAATTGTCCCTTCACGTCCTATCAGAATTCTGTCTGTGGCCATCTACTGTTTCTACCGAGATGAAAAGAGAAAGCGGAGTTATGATGGATTTCACGATCCGTAAATCAACTTAGCAGGCTTTAAGCATAAGACTTGGAGAGAATGCCGAAAGCAAGAGACACAGAGAGAGCATCTAAAGAAATTGCCTGATTATATGTAAACTACAAGTTAATTAGCAAATTTCTAATTGAGTAAAAGGTACATAATTATCTAATAAGGACACAAACATCGTTTTTCCAACCCCTTTTTTCCCCAACTCTCAAGCAGTCGGTTTCATTTAAGAAGTTTTGTCTGCAGGTTGGTTTAATTATGCAAACGAGCTCCCGTCTTTGCCCAACCTAAGCTTTGATGTTCTCTAATTGTTGAGACCATCAAAGACGTAACAGACACTTGCTGCGAATAAATTCAAGACTTGTTTTCATTAAGGGAGCTCCAAGTTAATTAAGGTGGAAGTAATTAAAAATGGATGAATCTCAACATGTTTAACTGGAAGATTTATTTCAACATTTGGCTTGGGAAAACGAACATGGCTGCGATAGGAACTCAAACACGAGGAGATCTGAGAGCGCCTAATCCTTTAGATTTTCAGCAGGCGATGCCTGAAATGTTCAGATTCATGCACGACTTTTCTTTAAAAGTTGTGCAAAAGTGGCGATCAAAGCTAACCATTTTCTGAGCTCTATTCATTCCATACTCTGTTTTTCAGTACATCTTTACAGATCAAGCATTAATAACAAGAACAATGAACAACATAATGTGACTGTGATGATTTATTGCTTCCCAGCTCTTATAACAGTCTTTAGGCCAACATCTGCATTCAATCAAAACTTATACTGTTAACCTCATTGTTTACGTAAATACATGAATACGATATCTGTAACACTAAAGTTCTAAAGGTAATTGTTTCTGGATTGGACAGTCTTCATTATAATGATGATGATGATAATTCTTCTCCGTCTTCCTCTTCTTCTCATTATTATTATTATTGTTGTTGTTTTTAGGAAGGAGTCTCCTATGTCAATCCTTTGTAAGAGTCAGAACTAAAGCTGTAACTACATTTTTAATATTTTAAACTACATTTAAAGAAAAGTCTATGTAATATGACAGGTTGCATTTTTTTTATCTAGAAAAAAAGAGGCTGGTGAGAAAAGGATTGCTTATAGTTTATGTTTTAACATAAGTGACAACAGGACATGCAGTGTCAATCAAAAGTTTGACACACCTAATAATTCTTAGGTTTTGCTTTATTTTGAGTGTCTTCTGCATTGCAGACCTATACCGTAGGCATCAAAACTATGAAATAACACATATGGAACTGTTAAAAAAACAAAAACGTTTCATATTTTTGATCCTTCAAAGCAGCCAACGTTTACCTTGAAGTTTTGCACGCGATTGGCATCATCTTAACCAGCTTCATGAGTCAACGCTTGAGCGGGAACGCTTTTCAGTTAACACGTGCGACTTGTCAAAAGTCCATGAGTGGAATTTCTTGCCTTCTGAATGCGCTTGAGGTCATCAGTTTTGTTGTGCGGAGGTAGTTATCCGATCTATGTCAAAAACTGCTCAACTAAGTAAAGAAAAGCGACAGTCCATCATTATTTTAATAATACAAATAAAGATAATGAAAAAAAATAAAATATAAAGAAAAAAACATTTAAATAGAAGGTGTGGTGTTCAACTTTAAATGTAACAATACACAAATAAAATGTACAGTGTTGTCCCTTAATATAAATAAATATATAAATAACTATATGAGGAATAAAACACTTTGGGACACGCTCTTATGGGAAAATAAATAGCTCTAACTCACACTGAGCTGCAAAACTGAACAAAATGTTTGTCTGGTTATGTCTAATAACACTTCATAGCACGAAAGTCACACTTCTCAAGCTATTTTACACACAATACACACATAATGTGCTTCTTTCTTGGACATGTCAGATATTATTTTTATTTATTTATTTATTTTTGGGATGGAGAAAAAGAAAAAAAAACCTTCCCTGTCTTTCTGTCTAGAGAAAAGTCACATATTACTATTATTTGACACACATCACCAGTCCATAAGCCTTGCTAAAGTCCGACACTAAGTGTCCTATTAAACCCTAAATAAATAGGGCTTTAAAAAGGTAATGCATTAAGTGTGCGTGTAAAGTGCCCTTTAATACGCTTTTCCTGGGAATGGCCAGACATGGACAGATGTGTCAGGGGGTTTACTAATGCTTCCCAAACCCAGGTTTTTATTTCACCATGTAGGATTTCTCCCTACACTACAGTAATGTCGTGACGTCACACAAACATGGTATTTGCGTCGTTGCCGAAACATCTTAAACGGTTTCCCGCTTTGCTCGCTCATATGGCTTTGTTTACTGCGGGTTACCAGAGATCCGAGGTTCCCACAAACCTTCAGCACAAATGTTTTAGTTTACTGTAGAAATTAATTTGTTTATCTGGCATGTTCATATTATCTATGGGAATCCCAAATGAAAAAAGATGATTTCCCAGTGTCACAGTATCACTCGTTCATGTTCCTTTTGATTCCGAGGGCATCATAACCGGTCAATCTGCAGTGACTGAGAAACGGAAATAAGAACGTAAACATAGTCCAAACTTACATTGTAAAGTCAAAGATAAGCTCGCTCTACCGTTATCCACTTTGTTGGGGTCTGGACATGATCTCTTATTTCCTGGATTTAAGAGATCAGATAAGGATTGTAGGTCTCACTTAAAAATCCTGCTTTTTCTCATGTATGAAATAAGCATTACCTGTGTCAGAGCGCTGAAACACTCACGCTGTGAGTAATGTGTTGCAAAAAGCCCTCGATAACACATATTATATTTCTGTTCCGATTGCCAGAAAATCTGCCTTTCTGCCATCTTTCCTGCCTCGTTTCCAAAGCGGCGTGTTTCTTTTCGTGTAAGAACGTTTTACACATCATTTCAATGCTCTTGTAATGCTGTCAACACCTCATCAACAATTTCTATGCCAAACTTATATTAACACCTTATTGCTTTTGCTGTAAAACCCCTGAGAAAAAAAAAATCAGTCTTGAGAATCTCCCAGGGTTTTAAAAAAGAGCCAGAGCCTAAATTTTCATCAAATATGAAAATTATAAACATGCTGTATCCGTTATCAGCGGACTTGTCCACAGAAGTGCACTCGTCATGGACACTTTTAGTCATTCTGGAAGCTTTGAGTGTATTTCTTCAGGGATCGCCGACCTTCTCTGTACTCTGATAAGGACATTCACTTTAGAGCCAAAGAAGAAATAAAATTCTATCTTGAGAGTTCAGAGAGAAAAGCAAGTCGTGACAGAATGCATGTTCGTCTTCAGGTTGGCTAATGATAAGGTTCGGTTTGGCTGGAGGACGATGCAAACGCCTTTGCTCTCTTGAGGCATTTCCAGCAATCACAGCCCCTTGTCATTTTGATATTAAACATGGGAATGCCTTTACTTATTTGTGTGCTTTCCCACCTTGCTGAGATTAAAAAAAAAAGTGCAATACTCTTATCGGAACAGTTAAAGAGGCGAGGCATGTGGGATCTTCTTGCTGGTGTCCTTATGATATGTCAGTAGTGTCAGATTCAAGGCTTTGCCTCCTCCCCTGAGCATTTTCAGGAACCTAATGATGACATGGCTGATGGTTCAAACCAAGGGTGGAGTTGAGGATTTCACAAGTGCTCCGATTGAAAAAAACAAACAAACAAAAAAATCATTGCTTGAATCAAGGTTGAATTTGGGTCCAACTGCAGGGTCAGTGGGAAGGGTTACATAAAATAGTGTACTAATGTAATAGGATAAATAGTCAGACATATCATAACTAACTTTTAGGAAAACAGCCCAGGATTAAAAACTCATCCTAATGTTGGCTAGTGGAAAGAGTGGAGAGAGTGATCATTTTTGGGGAAGGAGGAGGAAAAAACAAAACATGGGTGGGTTGCATTCCCTTGTATCCACTCTTAAGCCGATGCACAAGTAACGAATTAAACACAACAGGGTGTTCTGTAATTGGAAACAAAGTAGCGATTTGCCAGTGTTTCTATTATTTTAACTAAAGAATGCACGTGATATATTTTATATCCATTTAGAGTTACATATGATGTGGAACAGCCCCGAAACAAGTTATTTCCTATTATCACTTGTTTTCTAACAACTATAGAACTGTCACTTTCGTGAAGTTAAAAGTTCACTATGTAGGATATTAGGATATGGAGTATATATTCCATAATGTTTGGAATTCATAAGTATGTTTTCATTACATTAGAATTACCTGTAACTATGAATCGTTGCCTTTTTGTGAACAAAGCGCCGTCTTGCTTTCTCGTATCAGAAGATTTTAAGGCTTTCCTTTTTTTTGACAATGGACACTTCTTTTAAAAAGTTACATACACGTCCCCTTAAAGTAAACATTACACTTTTTTTTCCAACAACTTAGGTTCTGACCAATTAGACTTGCGAATTCAACAGCAATGTGTCAAATAGATAAAGGACAAGACAAGGTCTGTTTACTAAAGCTCTACATCAATAAAGGACAAGACAAGCAGATGAATGTGAGAGCACCGTGGTCAAGCAAGGACGCATACTGTTCCAATTCCTGCTTGGCAGAGGAACCCGGAGAATTCCTCAGACCCTAGGTCACCCCACGGAGCTGAGAGCTGTGTACCCCACCCTTCTCGTCTTCTCTCCGGTCCTCGCCATCCTGGTCCCAGATCTGTGAGTCAGTCTCCGGGGATCGTTTAAGGTGGGAGGGAAGGTACAGGAAATGGTCTGCGTGTTTATGTGACCAACCCAATCTTGCACCAAATTCGCAGGAAGTCCTGGTTCTCATTTGAACTGTAACCACTCGTAACTTTTCACACGAGTCCTTATACGAGACCTGACACCAATTTGGTGTGGTGGAGGAGCGATGTACTTTCCCAGATGAATTTCTGTTCTCACACTCGAGCTCGGTTTCCATGCATTACCTAAAAATCTCTTCGCTTTTTAAGCTGAAATTAACCAGCTAGCACACTGTTTCTTTAACTCACCCATGTATCTGATGGCTCCCAGGCACGGTTTCTCATTCTAAATGATATTTAGCTACATCCCACCCGACAGCACTTACCGTCTTAAGGTGTTTTAAGCTTTCTGGATGACTTCCCAGAGGGGGAAACCAGACGCAGCCCGGTGACATGAAACAGCCAAATTGCTGGGGCCTTTCCTATCTCAAGGGAGAAATGCTGATCTTTGCTTATTTAGCTTGTGGGACGGGAAGCTTTTTTCAGCTTGAACTTCAGGATAAGGAGATAACAGAGGCACCGAGGTCCAGCATTCATCAGTTTTAAGGTAAAAGGGCCATTTTTTAAATGTGTATAGGGTCAGAGGAGCACTGTTTGTGTTTTCTCATCATATCATACTCAACAGCTGCATGAACTCTTTATTGAAGAGGCCTCTGGGAGACATGGCATGTGGACATCAGTACAGCAACCCTGTGAAATCGGTCACATACGCATTTGTGCACACAAATAGAACTTCGTTCTGCAATACTAAATAATCCCTGTGCACCTACAAGGGTTTAATAACTTCTGATGTCCTTGACGTCTTTGCTTCCAATATGCATCTGCTTTTCAGAAAATTTAGTATGGAGGATTCCTAAAATTTAGTATGCATGAGCAATCCTAGTGATCCAGGCTCATAGGGAAGTTGTCATGGATATGATCCGGCCATGATCTGACCCCTGACATATTTAAATACACAGATGGCAGAAAAAATATCACCGACATGGAAACCGACTGTTTCAAAAAAGCTGAGTATCGACAGCGCAGGCCGAGACCTTGTTTCATGTGAACATAAAACATCACATTTGAACGTATACATTGCACTACGTACCTACTTCATACAGTACTCTGGATATGGATCTTAAACAAACCAGACACTGCAATCCACTGGAAAGCTGGAAAGCAAAATGAGCTCACCACAATAATATTTTTTCAACCAAGAAGACAGCAACCTCACACATGTCCACAAGAGGTTTATTTTAAGAAGCAAACACTTTATCTAGCAAAACACAACACAATGATGGCACCTTATATGGCCATTGTAAGCAAAAAGGAGATATTTAAAGGGACTCGAGTGAAAAGGAGAAAACATTTAACACATGTGCGTCATCAGGCTCGTGGTCCGGAGTCCGAAGGTCGTCAGAAATTGGGTGTGTTTGAAAGCAGGGAAACTGCGAAATAAAATATGAGGACACACACCTCTCTCTTACTTGGCTTCCTCTGTATTATTACCTCATATGTCCTGGAGGACTGGATTAAAGGAAGGGGCAGAAATAACAGATACTAGTTTGCAGTTTAGGAAACATGGAGCTTTCTGAATCTGTGGATTTTATTAGTGAACTTGGCTATCTAGTACCTAATCCTGTGTGTTAACAAAACCCGACTTCGCAGTTTACAGCCGGTTATGGTTAAAGGCAGGGTTAGCATTTTTCTGAAGAAATCAAAATCCAAACTGAATTCTTATAAGATTGGTGTGCTTTCAAGAGATGTGATTGAGCTTCCTTCAGATCAGATTACTATTTAACAGCAGCCTCTCCATGCTGTGTTTAATAGAAGGAATTTAATTAAAGGTGGTAATCTAAACACTCTAGTACTGTTAATCTGATTGCGGAGAGACTGAGAAATTGGTACTTGGTAGTCTAATGGATGAAAAAATAAATGTTCAGCAAAACCAGGATTTAAAGGCTTCTAACTACCGGTTTAAAGATGTGCGTAATAAAAACACACTTCCGAATTACCGTCCCTTTAACCGAGACCTAATCTCAGCCTGATTCAGTAACCCGAGTCAGCGCCTGTTTCGAGGAGAACCTGGTTCGCATGAGGAAAGGTGGAGGAGATCGTCCACTGATTCGTTATCGTGTTTTCCGCTTATTAAGTCATGCAGCCAGCATGAGAGACTCTTTGCCAGGGGAGAATCAAAGCTAACTCACTATAATCAGGTAATTAGGGCTATTTAATGTAATTGTTTTCAGCTCCACACCACAAACCACTTTTTCCTTGATCTTTCATTATTATTATTATTATTATTCATTTATTCATTCATCTTCAGTAACCGCTTTTTCCCGGTAAGGATTGTGGTGGATCCGGAGCGTGTCCCAGGAACACAGAGTGCAATGCGATCCATCACAGGACACACGCACACACACAAATGCACACACTCATTCACATCCAGGTGCAATTTAATTCAGCCTTTATTGCATGTTTTGCATACAATATACAGTGTAACGTCTCTCTGCTACGTCTCCTGGATTGCCGTGTTCCACAGTCTTCTTTCTACTCAACTTCTATTGATATCCAAAAGTATCATCAGAGCGTATAGGTACATATTTAAAACCCTGGTCTTGCATTAGAGGCAGGAGATCAAATATATGCTGTTATATTCTAGCTGCAAAGTCAGGCTCCCTCACACCCACACCACTTCCTGGGAGTAAATCTCTAAATCCACTTTCTCCTACTGACCTTGATCATGGAATCTGCTTCCTTTGCAGTAGCCCCCTTTTGTAAGCCCAATGATGGTTCACTTCCCCATCTCTGTAAGTCATCAAGGCACGTTTGTGCACAAGCCAGAAACCCTTCTAGTCATTGACAGAGCCCATTCGTCCCTTCCATCCCAGAAACGGATAAGCTCTGCAAATTCAGGGGGAAAAAAAAAAAACTCAGAGGAACAACAAAAAAATAAATCCATTTTAAGGAAGCTGCAGCATGAAACAAAGCAAGGGATAAAATGCCTCCCGCGGTAGGAGCTGCAAGCTGTTGTTTGAAAAGATGGCACCACTTATGCTCCAGATCTTTTCCTCCTCCTCAGTTTAACTGGATGCACTCAATGAATTAAGTTATCTTGCGTTTTTGGTATTTACACAGACCAATTATTAAACGTTTAATAATATGATTATGTAATCCTGTGACCATGACTGCAGACTACCAGTGTCTCAAGTGCAATATCAAAGCTTTGATCAGTTTTTTTTTTTGATGGAATGACTCCCACACTACCTTTTTACCTTAACTGTCCTAACTTCCTCTCTGCCAGAACAAGCATAATCTATTTTATCTGGTCGACCAACTTCTTTTTTTTTTTTTTTTACCTCCTACATGAGTCCTAATCCTAAAAGTGTAAGTGTAGGACGCTCCACTCGTCTCGCTTTGTCGCTTGTTCCATTTACATCACAAGACAGTCAAGTGATACAAAAGTGTGTCGCAGAGTTAGCAACACCAAGGCGCACGATTTCATTACTTGGCACGGGTCGGAGATTTCATCCTAAACAGTGCCCTGAAGGTTTGCGTGTTTGTATGGGTGGGCTCAGCTCAAAAAAACAGAGATAGGAGCCAGTAGTGGTTTATGAGTCACTTGGCGGCATCGAATATTCCTCAAATACCTGGCATTATGGGATGTACACTGCTTACGGCGACATAATGCATTGTGCCCAGCTTGCGTGGCAGGTGCTCCTGCATTAGCGTCTATTACGGAGAGATTACGGAGGCTGAGATAGTGATCTTGGCTTTGGAAGAGATGAGGGGAGGAGAAATAAAAAGGCTTTTTTTTTCCCCAAAAAGACTTAATCCAGGAAGCTAGAGTACCCACAAGGTATCAGATAGGTAGACATCAAAGCCTCAGCAGCCCACTCAGTGACAAACACGCTTTCGCACAGAGTATGAAAAGCGCACGTCGCCAGAGGCTGCGAGCTCAATTCCGTGGAACAGGCTGGAAAGAAAAATGCAAGCGAGCGAGCGAGAATGAAGCTCAATACATGGTGCTGTTTTGTACTTCAGGAAAGCATTTTACATTGTTCCACTGAAGGTTCTGAAAGAATTCAGTCCTCATCTCTGAATGCCTTATGTCAGCTCCATCGATTCAGCATGCTTGGTTATTTTCAGCATCATGTATCAGGAATGCAAATGCAATGTTAGGAGTTCTTAGATAACAAGCCTAACAACTAAGAAACAAGTAACCACAAAAATAAGACTTGACGGCAGGATAATAGTCAATTTTTTGGGCATATAGATCAGGGGTCGTCAACGTGGTCTGGTATACGTATAGCAAAAAGCAATGACAGGGGTTCAAGATTAAACATCATCGCAGCTGGAACAAACTTGTTCAAGAAGCAAACAACCACACAACGACGAAACCAGAGTGTTGAAAGATGATTGGACAAAGAAGGATGTGTTTAAAAACACATTTCTGTTTAGGGCGCTGGTGTGAAAGAAAACCTCCACTTCAAATTGATACCTTTTATTTATAGCCATAGACTAATTACTAATAATGGTTACGCATTAAACGCTATTAAGCCGTAAACAAGGAACTTTATGAACTGGACCTTTTCATTGAGATTGACAAAGGTGGCGACATTACACTAACAAGGGCTCAAGAACATTAAATAACCTGGTGCTTTTTCTTTCTTTTACAAATGCTTTTTAATATCAATTTTTCGACTTATTTTCACCCCAGTACAATGACATTATGGTCTGCTCACATGACCGAGGGTCTCACGCTCATTTCTCCTAAAAGTGCTCAACAACGATCATTTGTGACAGCGCTCAGGTTATCGCAAAATGCCATTCCACTTGCGCCGCTTGCAGAATACTGCCTTGGAAAAGGCCAATGAATGGCTCCCTGTGTTAACTTACACACAGAAATGGTCCTTAGTGTCCCTCGGACATTATTCAGACGGGTAAAATGACCCCCCCCCTCCCCTCCCTTGCCACTTCGCCCAAAGGCCTGCCCTGAACCGTCATTACTCACTCCTAGCCTAGCCTCATGCCTCTGGGAGGAATACCATTGTTTAATGACTAGCAGGACTCCTAGATGATTAGTGTCAGAATAATCTGCCTTAAATGCTTCAGTGTAGTTAATTAACAAGGGTCATGTGGAGGTTACACACTCCCGATTCTAACAGATATAAATGAGCTAGTTAAAGCGCATCTTGTGTTTGATGCTACCAAACTTGAAACGCATTTTGTCGTGTCATGCTTAGATGTATAATGGTGGGTTTCAGTGATGTCTTGAACAGTATCAATACAGGAACTCAACACCAACAATTTACAAATATTCAATATGAGTGATAAGTCGGTCACATGACACATTTTGTTGCTTGTATGTTACGTTTATAAGCTACTAGTAGCTGAGCAAAATCTTGTTTTTTTGTTTACTGAACGACTACACTGCACACCTCCCTACATCATAATGACAGAAGAGAAAACAACAGCGTTATTAATGGACGAAAAACCAACACGCTCTGATTTACAGGCGTTCGGGAAACACGCATGTTATTATTAACCAGCTACAGAGTGCAGGAGCTTCCAGACTCACGCTGCTTCTTCAACTCTGAAAACAGGTCGCACCGACGAGAAGATTTAAGTGATCTGACCACGGCTAACCCACTCCACAGCCTATCAGCAGCCCGGGACATGGGAATGTGTCGGCTTCCACCGCTGTGTTTGTCCAGTTTGCAGTTTCACTTTAAGTCATCCCAAAGGACTACATTTCAGAAGAACTTACAGCTTCGGGGAATTTTCGTCTCCATCATGAAAGCTGATAGCAAATCATTTCTGCTAGGCTGCTCTTGCCTTTTTTAAGTATATGACTGGGTTGTTTGGATATAACATACCACAAAAAGGTTAATGCCATGATTGGATATTGTAGCTATGTTAGAGGTTTTATGAGGGCCTCATTTATCTTAATCATGTTAGAGGGCAATTTAGAGTATATTGTTGCTATTGCAACACTTTACATGTTTTACACTGTAATTGCTGAATGTATTACAGGAGGTCATTTTGCATCTCTGGGTCATAACAGCTTTCAGTAATAGTATATATTTTTAGTCACCTTAAAACATGGTAATAAGCCATTAATGGACGTGTTGATCATCTTTTAAGGATGAAAAAACCTGATGAAAATCTGCACCATCGTTGAAGAAGTACCTAAATTCATGGAACCTAAATAATTAAGTCTAAATACCTAAAGACCTAAATAATAATTAAATGTAACTACATTTGTTAGTGTATTATAGTGCATGTAAAGCTAGAACCAATTGATATTACTCCTCTTACGTCTATTATAGTAGAGTCACAAAAATATGGATTCATCTTCAAAAGTACAGCACTTTTAATACTAACGACACTCATCTCTCTCAGCCTTCCATTGTTTCATTCATCCCTCCATCCTTCCATAGCAATCCACTGATTTTACAGGTAGAACTGCTGAAATAAAGTAAACCCTTACTTATCTATCTATCTATCTATCATACATTAGTTACATTCTCTCAAGTTGTTTGATGAAAGCTAGGATTTATCAAGTTTAAAAGTTATTAAAAGCTTTCGCTACATCTATTATTACCATACAGCATCTGAACCTAGGAATGTAGAAGATATTCATAATGCATATGGAGGAGATTCATAATGCATGAACTCTGTTACTTCTCTCTGACATCACCACATGGAGGAATGGAGCAGTGGGATTGCTTCTCTCTCTGCTGCGAGAAAGGCTACATTTATCGACTAGACAAACATTAAAGCTACAGCAGGTGTCCTCTGGCACTGCGACAAACGAATCACTTTGAACGCTCTGAATCGATCCGTCCATCAAAAAGGCCCCTCGTTGACCATCAATATCAGATGAATCCTTTTTTTTTCCCTGGGTCATGACAGAAAACGAGATGAGGCAGATGCATATGCTGACATTAGAGTTAGGCATGTTGACAGTTCATGGCTGTATGTTATGTGGTAGGCCTTGCAGTTGTTCTTAGAAATGAACTGAGAGGGATGAGAATTCCCCAGAGTCAGCAAACAGTCTTTAAAGAAAGACAAGCAAAGTCTATAAAGCAACTCATAAGTGACATGCAAATCTGTGTGTGTGTGTGTGTGTGTGTGTGTGTGTGTGTGTGTGTGTGTGTGTGTGTGTGTGTGTGTGTGTGTGT